>RJWM01030788.1:0-23039 GCA_004363535.1 Dasyprocta punctata
CTTGCCCAGTGCAAAAAGTAATTTTATACTTTTGTAATTAACAAAAATAAAAATATTTTGTAATAGCACATTAACAAAAAGTACTTTCAAGAGAATTTTATGTTTCTCTGCTTAAATGATTTTATGATGAAATGATTGGGGGAGCAGTGTTTTGTTATTGGATCCACGTTAAATTTCTTCAGCATTTATTAATGCCCTCCTTTTTGAGTTTTCTATTTTTTAAAATTTTACTTGATACACCAGATTTACAATAAACTTTTTCTAATTTTATTGCAGATGTTGGATGAAAATAACCATCTTATTCAGTGTATAATGGACTATCAGAATAAAGGAAAGACTTCAGAGTGTTCTCAGTAAGATTAAAAAGAAACTTTTTTTTTGGTTTTCTTTGGTAGTTTTACTTTACATTTTAATAATAACTTTGTTGAGTTATAATTACACTGTATAATTCATTGTCCTCATGGAGTTGTGCTGTTGTTACCTCAATTATGGAACATTTTCTTCATCCCATAAAGAAACACACATTTGCAGTTCTACATCCTTTGCACCAATCTCTGACCCCTGGACTGGAGATACTTCCTATAAATGGAGTCAGACGCTGTGCCACAGGCTGTTAAAGTGTGTACCTATTGACGCATGTGTCAGTACTTCATTCCTTTATAGAGCTGCATAATCTTCTGTTTACGTTATTTGTTCATCAGGAATGGATATTTGGGTTGCCTTCACTTTTAGTTCATAATATGTGTATGAACATTTGTGTACAACTTTGTGTACTGATTTTTATGAGAAAAAATTTTTTCCTCTGGGCACAGGGTGGTAGGTATCAGGTTTTTTTCCTTATACTTATTACCCTGCATTATAAAATAATAACTTCAAGTTTGTGCATAGTCTGAGCCGTAGAAAAATTAAATCTTCACCTGTGTAGTATGTTTAGTTGCATATATCTCTATCTCTCTCTCTATCTATCTATCTAGGAAAACAAAACTTTGATTGAATAGAGACTTGTTTCTCATTTGTAAGGACTGAATTTGCTTATTTTGAAATGATGTGTCTGAAGTCAATGGTATACCCTTACAGAATCTCATGTGATGGGAATAAGTTGAATATTGTATCAAGTATCTGTATGCACTAATGTCAAGTAGATATGTAAATGTGAGCTACATATGATGTATGATCAAAAAAACAGTGAATGTTTAAATTTAAAAAATTTATATTACAGTAAAAGAATACTGCCATCAGTCTCTTGCAAGATACAGTGCTCCCCCTTGCTTCATACATACTTACCTTATGATTCTTGCCACTTTCAGAAGCAGTTCTGTAAGTCCACTTTCATGAGTGTCTTCATTTGCTCTGGCGTGGCTGCATTGATGTTCTGAATCTATACAAAATATTTATCTTTCATGGTCATTTTGACTTTGTGGAAGAGCCAGCAGTACTTTGTGCCGTATCTGGTGAATAAGGTAGAGAAGGACTCACTAATACTTTGTTGAGTGGTATTTGGCAGCAGCATTCACTGCATTTTTGACCATACCTTATAAAGACGTGAAAAAGAACTCCAGAACTGCTTCAGAAAGTGGCAAGGACAATGGGATAAATATATTCAAAGGGATCAGGAAGTACTTTGAGGAGAATTAATCGCAATGTGTCTTTTACTGTGATTTTTTTTTTTTTTTTTTTTTGGTGGATCAGGGATTGAACTCACAGGACTTCAGGCCTACAGGGACTTAAGCCACTGAGCCAAACTCCTGGCCCTGTTTTTTTTGAGACAGTGTTAACACTATGTAGTTCAGACAGGCCTTGCTCACATTGTAGCCCAAGCCGGCCTTGAACTCACAAGGCTCCACCTACCTCAAGGCTCCCGAGTGCTGGGATTAAAGGCATGCGCCACCACACCAGGCTTTTTTTACTGTGATTTTTAAAAACTTAAACATTTACTGTATATTTTGATCACCGCTTGTATGTAATTTTTTTTTTTTTGGTCTTTTTAAGCATGGTCTTGCTATGCAGTTCAGGCGACCTTGAACTCACTTTTTAGCCTAGGCTGGTCTTGAATTTGCAGCAGTCCTGCCTCAGCCTCCAAGTGCAGGGATTATAGGTGTATGTCACCACTTTTGATTTCTTATATGCAATTTTAAATTTTCCAGTAAGTGTAGTAAACAGGTAATAGAGACAGGTGAAATTAATGTTGATAATATTTTTTTAAACTCATTTCTAAAATACTGGCATTTCAGCTGGGCGTGGTGGTCTATTCCTGTAATCCTAGCACTTGGGAGGCTGAGATAGGAGGTTGTCTACAAGTTTGAGAACAGCCTGGGCTCCATAGTGAGCTCAAGGTCAGCTTGAACTCCATAGTGAGACCCTGTCTCAAAAAAGCAAGAGAAGAGAATCCTGTCATTTCAACGTATAATTAATGTAAAAGTATGAATGAGCTCCTTCGTATTCCATTATTTCATACTAAGTCTCCAAAATCCACTTTGTGTATTAATGTAGTGGCCCATCATTAGCCACATTTTGTGTCTTGTGGCTACTGTATTAGGCATCAGAACTTCAGAATATTTTTAGACCATTGTTTTGGCACATGTTTGTGTTTCCTAGAGAGATCTTACTGGTCTCTTCCCAGATGGAAATATTCTCAGCAAATCTTGGTTTCCTTGGTTTTTCTTCTCTGCTAGTCTCTTGTGATTTGATTCACTCTTTATCTAATCTCATTACATATTTTCTCCTATTTGAAACTATTTATAAAATAGAAAAGTCATTAATTATTTAAAACAATTAAAAAACTAAAGTATAAAAATTATTGTTTAACTCCCTTTTCCTTTTTTCCCCTCTCTCCATGGGGTTAGCTGCTTTTAGTGCTTTAGTATGTATGCTTCTAAATCTTACTTTTGTGCATTTATACATATGTTTTCATATATGTTGTTTTTTCTAATGTTTATGTAGGTTACAATTTTTTGTTGTTGTTGCTTTGCTTTTTGGTGGTGCTGGCGATCAGGTCCTGGGTTTACACAGGTGCTGTACCACTGAATCCTTAGACTGAGATTACAGGTAGATTGTATTGGTCTGCTTTCCCTCAACTAGGTTTTTAGAGTCTTGGTTTTAAACTATTGCTGCCAACAGTGGATAGTGGCCATCTTTTAAAGATTTCTGTATGTCTGATTGGTTAAAAGTGATAGCTTAAGAAAAATACATTATTGTGAAATGATTTCACATTTCAGAAAAAGTTTCAGATAGGACAAGAAGTTCACTGAGATTTCTCAAATAACATTGGCCTACTTGTGTTTTCATTTCTTCCTCATATTGTTTCTCTGAAACATTTGAGAGTAGTTACAGATATGATTCTTTTAAAAATCTCAGTTTTTTTTAACAGCATTACATCTTTTTTTTTTTTTTTTTTTTTGGTGGCACTGGGGATTGAACTTGCAACCTTGCGCTTACCAGACGGGTGCTTAAGCCACTGAGCCAAACTCCCGGCCCTAGTTTTTTGAGGCATGGTCACACTTTGTAGCTCAGGCCGCCCTTGTGCTTGTGTTGAAGCCCAAGTCGGCCTCGAACTCACAACGCTCCTCCTACCTCAGCCTCCCGAGTGCTGTGATTAAAGGGGTGTGCCACCACGCCTGGCTTAACAGCATCACATCTTAAATTGCCAAAATGTAATTGTAAAATGTAATAAAATCAAAATAAAATACTGTGATCCAACGTTCAGAACCTTTTCAGATTTTGCCATTTATCCCTTTGGTGTATTTTTCTGATCTGGGGTCCAGTGAAAGTTCAGATGTTGTGTTAAGTTTGCAGGTCTTGTCAGTATACTGTAATCTTGAGCTGTCCCTCAGTCTTTCATCTTTTATGATTTTGACTTTGTAAAAGAGTATATACCAGTTATTTTGTGGGATGTCCCTCTTTTAGGATTAATGTTTCTCCATGATGAAATTCACATTACATGCTTATAGCACTAGTACCACAATTGTGATATTGTGCCCTTCTCAGTGTATCTTTAGGAGCTATATGGTAGTATTTGTTCCAAGACTGGTGATTTGTTTGATCACTTAGTTAGAATGGTGCCATTTTCTCTAACGTAAAGTTACTATTTTTTCTTTGTAAGTCATACCTATCTGGCTGGGGCAATAACTTGAGATACAACTTGAGATACGCATATGATGTTTCTTATCGGGCTTCAGCACATTAATTGTAGCATCCATCACTGATTTTTGCCTGAGGTAGGTAGTAGTGTAGTAGTTGTGAAATAGTAAATAAAGTCATCATACACACTTATTTGTAATTCTATTGTAAGAGATATTTCCTGACCTTTTCCCCAGTCATTAGTGTATTCCATGTTTTTGTCTGAATGGATGTCTACATTCTTATTAAATTCTCTAGGTTATAATTTATTATTCTAATGCTGCTTTTCTTTTTTTTTTTTTTTCCTCCAATTGTTTCGGGTTTGGCCATTGGGAACACCTGTCTTCTTGACATGTCTCCATTATTTTTGATCATTTTCTTGTAGCATGAAATGTTCTGATCTTATTCTGTACTTTTTTGTGTGCCAGTCTAGAGTCAGCCACTTCTCTAAGCCCCAGTTCTTTTTTTATAGAATAGTGTTTGGAAACTAAAACCTGGGTGTTAGGTTATCTTATTTTCCAATTATTTTTCATTTTGCATTTTATATGACTATTTCCATTTTTATGTATTATTTCTTTTAGTGAATTTTGTCTATGTATAGTTGAAAAATTCTTTTAAAAATTACCTGGCTGGTCTACTTCATTTTATGGATAATCATCAGTGATAAGTAGATCCTTATCTGAAGAGAGCCAAGGATTGGTTAAAATTGGGAGGCAGTGCTTACAATTACTATTTTTGCCTAAAGCTTTTAAGAACCCCAGAGGGAGCCAAGGGATTTGTTGGCACAGGACATGTTCAGTTTTTTATTGGACATAGCAGCACATGTCATGGATAGTAGATGTTCAGAATTAGAGCTAACTTTTCCAACTTGAGTCAGCAAAAGTTTATACCACTTTATTCTTTATATTCTTTTTCATGTACTGTATAATCATTTCTCTTTTTCTCTGAAAATTGGAATAGACCTCAGTTTTTACACCTGTATTTGATGAAAATGGGGCCTAAATTGATTTAGGGTAGAATCTTAGTTTCTGTTCTTTCTGAAACATTTTACTACTTTTCTTCTTTGTCTTTCTTATTTTTTGAAGAGATGGAATCTGTTTTGTCCATTCTGGCCCTGAGTACCTGAGCTCAAGCAGTCCTCCTGCCTTGGCTTCCTGAGTGGCCGAGACAACAGGTGCATCCTGGTGTTCTTAGCTTTGATGGATTTAATTTTCATTCTTATCTTTAGATCTCTTTTGCAAGTTGTCGGGAATGGTTCATGAGATGAGAAAAAGATTTCCTCATCACAGCCTTAAGAAATGTTTTTGCTTTTTTTTACAGTAAGAGAGGCAGAAGGAAAATAAATAGAAGCTTTAGTAAAGATAGCCATCTGGGTATTGATAATTCATTTCTAAATACTTCTTTCAAATATGATGACTGCCTGAAGCATTTTTTTTAAATTAAAAAATTATTTTATGAGAACAGTATATGCATTGTAAAAAATTAGAAAACACAAGTATGTTAAAGTAAGGAATGAGAACCGTATTTGAGCCACTCAAAGATTTTTCCCTTATAACACCTTTGTGTCTATCGCTCGTCTAATAATCAGACTTGCACAAATATGCCATAGATTATGGTCATGGAAGTCTGTGGTCTCAATGTGCCTGCTTCTCTTTACGTTCTGGTAACATATATGGAAGAATGTATTATTATTCTCTTGTGTTTAGTTGACCATTTTCTAAAAACCCTTTGTTTGCTTTAGTCAGCCTTTATTTTTTGTATTTTAGGGTGGTTCTAAGTATTTGAGTGTTTTATAAGTAATTCTGATGCAAAAAATTAGTAGTTTGAAGGAATATAATTTTAAATTTCTACTTGGGGAGATAACTTTTATTCTGTCAAATATATTCCTGCTGTCCGCTAAATGTACTTTTGACACATTATAGATAAAAATACTTTCAAAAAATCCAATCTGACTTTTCAGAATTTTAAATTAAATCAATATATTTAATAATTATTTTACTGTCTGCAAGGTAACTGATATAGTGACTCCCACTGGAATCTCTGAAAAGTGAACTCTCATTTAATAGGTTAATAATGATAGATATTTGGAAGTATTGGTCAGTTTTTATTAGGACCATACCATCATCAAACATAAAATCGTGACTGTATTATACATCTATAGCTTATGATCATCAAAAATAACATGCTGTATTTTATGTCTGCTTTTAGCTTACATTTGATTTTCTTTTATTAACAAAGTATTTTAGACATAAATGTACACATTAAGAGAGTATAGGCGTGTGTCGCTTAATGATTGAGATACATACTGAGAAATAGATCATTAGGCAATTTCATCATTGTGCAAATATCAGTGTATATAGTACACAAACTAAAATGGTTGTGATGTCTGTGATACAGTTTGTGGGCCCATTGTGTATAAACAGTGGTACATGCAGTTAATTTTTGACTGAAATGTTGGCTGAATGATTGTAAACTATTTCAGTGACAAATGTAATGTGCTTACAGAATAATATTCTGTGTGTAGTGGTGAATGCTTGTATTCCCGCCCACTCAGGAGCCTGAGGTAGGAGGATTGCAATTTTGAGGCCAACCCAGGAAGTTTAGTGAGCCTGTTTCTCAAAACAAAGTTTACTGGGAGAGTCCCCTGGGTTTAGTCCCTGGTTCCCCTCACCCCCCACCCAAAAAAAATTAAGTTTCTCCTGAAAATATTTATTTAATATTGTTTTCATTTTGGTAGTCTTAGCTGGGTCCAGGTTCTTCTAGAATTTTTTCTAATTGAATTTTAGGTGATCTATATATAGATTTAGAAAACTATATGAGTATATACACTTGTTTGGTTAGTGTTCATCTTTGAGCCCACCATTATCCTCAAATAAACATATTCAATGAATGTTTTTACAAACAATGTAATTTCACTGAAAAGAAAACCTGTTGAAGTTAAAGCAGTCCAATGAAAATACTTGTTTTTGCTACCTTATGTTAGAGAAAATGACGTGGAGGTATTAGAACAGATTCTAGTGGGTTCTTTGGATTAGAGGGTAATAGTGTATCAATGTTCATTTTCTCATTATGATGGTTGTACTCTTGTGTTAGGGAGTGTGCTCGTTTTTGGGAAGGTGAAACTACTGAAGGTATTAGGAGTAAAGAGGTATTATGTCTGCAACTGACTCAGATGGTTTTGGAAAAAAATACGTGTGCATACATATATGTATTTACAGATAGAAAGATAGGACAGATATGAAGTATTAACAATTAAGAAATCTGGAAGAAAGATTTGGAACTTTTTTTCCTCTTTTTTTTCAATCCCCTTCCCTTTCTTCAATCCCTCTTCCCCTTGCTTACTAAACTTTGTTTCCATTTTATCCTTCTTTTATTTATTTATTTATTTATTTATTTATTTTTTAGAGTTAGGACTTTAAAAAATAATTTTAAAATTATTGATGTTTGGGAGGGGGTTTGGCAACTTGTACTAAAAACTAAACTCTTCCATAAATGATGTTGTGTTTATGGATACTTAAAATTGCAGGGGATTTAAGAGATTTATTTAAAGTTCATTATTAGACAAATGAGACAAAGATTTAAGTGTGGCAGATGAGATTTAATAGTGTTTTAACACTGGTTTATTAAGCGCTAATCAGAATAACTTGTTTGTTTATTTATTTATTTATTTATTTAGGGATAGGCTTTCATTATGTAGCTCAGGTTGGCCTTAAACTCACTATGTAGCCCAGGCTGGCCTGGAACCTGCAGCCATCTTGAGCCTCCTGAGTCCTGGGATTACAGACATGTGCTACCATGCCTGGCTCATATAATTAAATTTTTTGAGAGTTATGAATACTCTGCCTTTAGTAAGATTTGGTATTTAAATTTTTTATGAAGTGGTCAGTGTTCCTGAGAAAATCTTACATTGAGTATATATATGCTAATGACCAGAACAAAAAGAACTAAAGGATTAGACTTTGAAATGAATTATGTGTTCTAATTAAGTCATTAGTGCTGGCTTAGTGGTGCATCTGTAATCTCAGCACTTTGGGCAGGAGTATCACTGTGAGTTTGAGGCCAGCCTGGGCTACGTAGTGAGTTCAAGGGCAGCCTGAGCTGCATAACAAGACCCTGTCACCAAAACAAAACAAAACAAAACAAAAACAAGTCATGAAATGACAAGATATAGAATCCATTATCATTATTATTATTATTTCCTTTTGGTGGTGCTGGCAATCAAACCTAGCAGCTAGCACATGCTGGGCTGAGTCCTCTACCACTGGACTATGTATCCCCAGGCCTTGGAGTCCCAAATCTTAAATTTTATTTAAGACTGCCACAGAATAATGACGTAGTTCCAACTAGTGGTTAGTGATGTTTGAAGAATTTCAGAAACATAACTGTATTTTGATCCTCGATTATCTAAAGATTATTATAACAAGTGTATTATGTCTAGGTACATTGAGGAAAAACATTGAAAGTATACACATTTTAGTGAAGAAACTTTGTTAGTGAGAATTAAGTTATTTTTCCTAATAAAGAGTTGTGAAACCAGTTGTTTGTAACAGAAATAAGAAGGTACTAAAGAATTTACTGTGATTCTCTTTGTGGTGTTTTAGAAAATTATTTCATTTTGGATCTGAATCAATATCTGAGTAAAATTCTTTTGACTTACTTTTATTATTTTAATTTGTAGTTTGTATTTGTGGAAAAATGAAATTTTAAGACAGCCTAACATTTTGATACAGGTTTTAAGTTTGTGTTTATGAGGCTTGTTGTGTGCATGCACTAAGATCAAACACTAGTATTTGGTCGTTAACACCAGTAATTTTAATCTGGCTTCACCTGAATTAGCTTTTACAGTTGTGGAGTTTCGCTAAGCTAATTCATAAACAAGATTATAATATGCATGTTTATTCTCTAATGTTGAGAATTTATTTTTTTAAGTTAATCCTTAGTTTTCTTAGTGTTCCAGCATTTCTTTCATCTCTTTTTAGCATATCACTTTTTCTGTGACTGGAAATTAGGCGTTGTCTTGTGAACTAGATAAATAGTATAATTACTTATCTTGATAGATAAGAAGTGTAACCGCAGCAGGCTTATTTAGTCACAACTATCAGAATGAAAAGGAATGAATTACAGGAATGAAAATGTGTGATTCTCACCTCCTTTTTGACATTTTAACGGAAGATCTTGCTTGTATGTAGATGTGAGGCTTCTTGCATGACAGCAATAGCAAAAGGGCGTAACATTTTATTGTGTTTCATTTTTGTTCTTTTTTTCAAAATCTAGTTTACTATATAAGAAGCTAGTCATATACTAATTAGTCTATTTGCTAGCTATACAATTTTGTACAAATTAGCATCCTTTCTAAACCATAGTTTCCTTACCAGTAAAATGGAGAAAACTAGAGCACCTACGTAATAGTGTCAATTTGAATATTCACTGAAATGTATGTGCGTGTAAAACAATTGTAACAAAATGTAGCACATGGTAAGATTTTTTGTCTGTTACCTAGAGTGTATTATTTATTATTTAAAGTTATTTTGCAGAGGAGATAGGAAAAGTTGAAGTGCTATTGATGTTCAGATAATACATCTTTATAAAAATCCAGAAATGATTAGTATGCTGTTTGTATTTAAGCAGATAGGAATAAAATTATTGTTTTAATATTGTGGTATTTGTTTTGTTTTAATAGGTATCAACAGATGTTGCATACAAACTTGGTATACCTTGCTACAATAGCAGACTCTAATCAAAATATGCAGTCTCTTTTACCAGCTGTAAGTACCTTAAAACTAGTGTAAAGTTGATAGTTTTATAGTTATGTATGGTATGACATGTTTTTGTATGGTGAATTGTGACTTTTGTTTAATAAATCCTGAATTACTCTGAGAATATGGAAGTAGTCTATATTATCTAAATGCTTTATTGTTTTACTCTCATTTAATTTGAATTCATTCGCCTATAATTACTACCCTTCCTGAGGAAATTGTATCCATTCACCCATCCACCAGCTTACCTCCCTCCTTGCCTTTTTTTTAATTGCACAAATAATTGGCTAGTATATTTGGAATATTTCACAGCAAACATTAGACGTTGTATCATTTCGCTAGTAAATACTTCAGGATGCCTCTAGTGTAGCAGATAGGACTATTATCTCATCCAACAAAATAAACTACAATTTCTTAACATCTTATAATACAGTCTTTTTTTCAGTTATCTCAAAAAGCCTAAATGTTTAAATGTTTGCTTGCCTCAGTATCTGAACAAGCTGCACATATAGAATTGGTCGGTGTGTGTATTAAGTTTTAAAATCTGTATCAATTTACCTTTTCAATTTTCTTTTTTGTAGGAGAAATTGAATCGTATATTGTGTAAATTTTCTCACATTTTGTATTTTGCTGATTATATCCTCATGATGTTTTAAAACATTCATGGGTATTTTTAACATGTTCCTCAAACTCTTATTTCATGTAAACTGATAATTAGAGAGACTTAGAGTTAGGTTTAGTTTTTAGTTAACCCATTTTATTGGTGGTGGTGTGGATTTTCTGTTGTACTACATCATAAAAAACAAGTTAATGTTGTAGTTGTTCCATTTTTAGCAGTTTTAAGATTGAAAATTGTGGGGCTGGGAGTTTGGCTCAGTGGCTTAAAGGCGCAAGGTTGTGAGTTTGATCCCTGGTACTACAAAAAAACAAAAAACAAAAAAAACAAAAAGATTGAACAGTGGGTACAGTTGATGTTATCAATCCATTATGAAGTTCCCCGTCTGCCTTTCACTTAATGCTTTCAGTAGTCATCTATGCTTGCTGACCTGGTTCTTTTGTTTTAGAATATCAGAATGGTAAATTTCTAATTTTACAATCCCTCTTGCTGTTACTACATGTAATTCTTTTAACGTGAAAACCTTCATTTCGTCAAGTATATTTGGTTATTTTGAAATTAGAGAGCCTCTAAAGGAAAGTCAGAGTAAGGCTTGATTCTGTCATTTTATTAGATTTCACAGTTTCAAGTTGGTCTCTGGCAAGTTGCAAAGATGGTCAGTAGATACTGAGTTTTGTGCTCAGACTTCTAGTACACACCATTGTGCCTAGCTTTGATTTGTATATTTTTAATGTGTTAAAATTCGTTGCAGTTATTCTTCGTGATGCTGAAATTATCTTTTTTTTGATCAACTGAGGCCTTAAAATTTGACTTAATGTTCTTCCTTGACTGTAGTATTCTTTTGTAGTTTCTTTGCTTTCAGGATTTGAGAGATAAGATTGATTGTATTTTATGGCACACAACTAGAACCAGCTGTTTAAAAATGGGAATGGTAGTTAGGGACCACTGTTTGAAAGCTTGGTACATTTATTATTACTGGACTGTCATAGTTTTGGGGTTTTAGTGAACAGAACCGGGTAATATGTTTTAACAAAAGAATTAAATACTGAGATCTTAGTGACACATTCAGTTCAGGAAAGGATTTTTACTTCTGATATTATATATTAGTGAAAACATTGCTTTCTTAATGACTTTACTATAATTGCTTATTTTGTATTACTTTATTTTTTTATTTTTGTAATTTGTGGCACCAGGGATCGAACTCACAACCTCGCGCCTGTCAGACAGGTGCTTAAGCCACTGAGCCAAACTCCCAGCTCTAGTGGTTATTTTTTTTTTTTTTTTCTTTTTTTTTGTGTGGCACCGGGGAACGAACTCACAGCCTCACGCCTGCCAGGGCAGGTGCTTAAGCCACTGAGCCAAACTCCCGGCCCTCCAGCCCTAGTTTTTTAAGGCAGGTCGCACTATGTAGCTCAGGCGGATCTTGTGCTCACGTTGTAGCCCAAGCCGGGCCTTGAACTCACAACGCTCTGCCTACCTTAGCCTCCTGAGTGCTGGGATTAAAGGCATGTGCCACCACGCCCGGCTTATTTTGTATTACTTTACATAAGACACATTAATAATGCTTGTTCTTAAGTTACCTCCTACTAGTGATATTTAATCAATACATTTTGTTTTATCTTGAAATAGTTCTTTTTGTATATAGCTATTGCCATTAAACTTCATTACTGGCTAGGTAGAATTTATTTTTGTGAATAGTGGGAGGTAGGGGTTTACTTTTTATTTGTTTCCATGTGCATTAATCTGTATCCCAGCATTATTTACTGGAAAAACAAAAGTTTTTTTTTTTTTTTTGCGGCACCAGGATTGAACTCACAACCTCACGCCTGCCAGGGCAGTCGCTTAAGCCACTGAGCCAAACTCCTGGCCCTCGTTTTTTGAGGCAGGGTTGCACTATGTAGCTCAGGCCGGCCTTGCGCTCGCGTTGTAGCCCAAGCCGGCCTTGAACTCACAATGCTCCGCCTACCTCAGCCTCCCGAGTGCTAGGATTAAAGGCGTGCGCCACCACGCCCGGCTAACAAAACTTTTTTTGTATTTTGTTATACCGTCAAAGTTGTATTGGTTGTCTGAATTTGTATGGACCTGTCTGATCTCTATTTTACTCCATTGGTCCCTTTAAATAAATTTCCCTGTTTTGTCAGACTTAAAGTTCTTACTGCCACCATCCCCTGCCCTAATATCCTTGCTATTGGTTCTTTTCATTTCGTATATCCTTAAACATTGTATGCATACATACATACATACATACATAATCCCACTGAGATTTTTATTGAATTTACTTTGACTGTAAGTGAATTTTGGGAGAATTGATACTGTTACAAAATTTTGTCTTCCAAGTCATGAGCATTGCACATATTTTCATTCTTAAATGTCTGTTAAGGAATATGATTTTCCTTCATGTGGATTTGTGCATTTCTCATTGATTTACTTTTTGAGACTATTTTAAACTGGAGTCTTTTTTTTTTAAACTTTTGTTTTCTAATTGTAGTTTACATGGAAATGCAATTGATTTTGCATAACAGTGTTGCTCATATTTATTTATTTACTTATTTATTTATTGTGGCACCAGGGATCAAACTCACAACCTCACGCCTGTCACTGAGCCAAACTCCCAGCCCTGCCTAGTTTTTTGAGACAGGGTTGCACTATGTAGTTACCGGGCTTGTGTTCACGTTGTAGCCCAAGCCGGCCTGGAACTCACAACACTCCACCTACCTCAGCCTCACGAGTGCTGGGATTAAAGAGGTGCGCCACCACACCTGGCTTCTCACCCTTATTTCTAACAGTTTTGCTGGACTTTCAGTTTTCTGTATTCACAACCGTATCATTTGTGAATAGGGAGTTTTGTTTTTTCTTGCCAATCTGTACCTTGGTTTCTTTCTTGCCTTATTTTTTTGACTAGAACCTCTGGCAGATTTCTAACAGAAGACACCCTTGTCTTGTTCCTTATCTTGAAAGGAAAGTCTTTACTGTTTAAACATTAATTGTGATGTTTGCTGTAATATTCTGTAGATATCTTATCAGAATAAGGAAGTTGTCTTCTGTTTCTGGTGTGCTAAGAATTTATATCTTAATGAGATGTAAACTTTTATCAATACTTCTATTGCATCTAATGAAGTGATCATAAGTCCATTTTAATCTATTAATGTGATGAATTATGCTCATTTACTCTGTTATGGCCCAGCAGGCTTGTATTCTTATAATTACAATTCTTACTCATGATCCACTGGTCTTTTTTTTTTAAATTACAGTATTTAGTTTGATAGATTTTCAGTCACTTCCAAGTAGGTCAGACACTACAGTGAATTTCTTGTCCTGCCCTACCTTACCATGCTACTGCGGTCCATCTGTTGTTTCTTCACGGGGTCTGCCAGCCCTCTCTGGGCTTACCTTGTGTTTGCAGAGATAGGTCCTTTCCTGCATACTGAGGGTGAGTGTTCCAAACTTCTTCATTCTCTATCTGCATTGTCTTCAGCTTCTGTGTGGTTTTTTAGTTTTCCTGTTGGTTCTTCCTTGATTGTCAGAGCTCTACTTCTTCTCTTCTCTAAGTTGTTGTTTTCTAGATGTCTTGATTTCTGGTCTTATAGAGATTGTATTTTGCTGCTGGCGTTTGCCATTTTTAATCCTCAGAATGTTAAGAATTTTACATAGAATAGTTATATGCCCATCAACTAGATTTTGCAATTAACATTTTAATGTATAGTGTACTTGTATATGTATGTATATGTATTTATTTACTCATTCATTTCATGTATATAAATACTATATATACATATATATAGCCATCATTGTTTTGGGAATGCATGATTATTTTAAAGTCTGTCTGATAATTCTAGTATTTGAAGTTCCCATGTATCTGTTTCAGTTGTCTACTGTCTCTGCTAGTTGTCGTTCATGTTGTGTTGCCTTCTTATGTTTCTGATTGTGTTGTGAGCCAGAAATTATTTGAAATAATTATTGTAGAAATTTCTTCTACATCTAGGATGTTGTTATGTTTTTGTATGGAGCATGGTCATTTCCTTTTGTCAAGTGTGTTGGGATGTTAACAATCTGGGATCATTCTAATTATATTTCAGAGATTGAGATTTTTCTTGGTGATTCTAGATGAATTGAATCAAGTGCACAGACCAAGCAAGGTTTGTTATAAGACTGGTTTTTTCTTATGATTTGCTGGGGCTTCTACCTTTGATGGACCCTGAATGTCTATCTGGACTGTGGATAGCACCTTCTCAGCATCCCATCTGACTTTGCTAACATGCTTATGGTTGTGCCCACTTCTTGGATGTTTTTTCTCTACTAGATGTTGGCTTGGTCATTTTTTTTTTTTTTTAACTAGTTTGTCTCTTCCATCGTTTGTGTGAGAAATTTAAAAACCTTTTTTTTTGCCTGATATTCTTTTTTTTTTTTTTTTTTGTATCATTGTGGAGCGTTGTTTGAATGACCTGGTCTGCTGTTATACTGGGTAATTTCTTTAAATATTAGAACTGAATTCGCTTTTTCTGTCCATAGAACATTAGTTACTTTTTTGGCTTGTCAAATACAGCAGTTTCTTTGGAGCCAAAGAGCTAACACATGAAGAATGACTATTACGTCTGGATTCTTTAAATACTTTATTTTATCCTCATAATGCTATAAGATATTAGTGCCATTCTGTGGCTGAGGAAACTGAGTCTTAAGTAGCTTAATTTCAATGAAGACTTTTAGTTGGTAAGTCATAGCACTAAGATTTAACTCCAGGCCTTAAATAAAACAAAGTTTGTGCTTTATGCTGTCATGTTGTGGTTGCTAGCATGGAGTGGAAATAAGTCTGACCCATTTACTCTTGAACGTGTGCAGTATTCTAGGACTCAGCTGTCTTCACAGTATTTAAAATGAAATTTTACAGACCATGATGTTTTGGTTGTTCCATTGTACCATTCTGGAAAAGAACGCTTTAGTCATTTTCTTTACTGTCTGGTGTTGTTCATGCATTTAATGTGGTAAGTTAAGAAATTAGTTAAATGAATGATTCTGCTAAATTAGGGGACCATAGGTTTAAATAGTAAGTTAAGGACTTAGCTTATTACCACAATGGTGTCTTTTAGTATATCTCAGTAACTCCTACTCATTTTTCCTTCTCTACCACGTCTGAAACACATGACACATGCTTGTGTTTTCTTCAGTACCAGTAACTCATCATGGCAGAGACTCAGTTTAGGGTGGTAGGCGTGCAGAAGGTGGCATTTCTTTCTAGATAATCTTAACCAGAATCATGTGGGTGATTGGGGAAGGGCGTATTTTACAAAATGGTTGGGTGTAATTCTGATGTGCCTCTTTCCCTATCCTTTCTACTGTCAGCCAATTTAAATGTTTCTGTGTAACTGAAGATTTTAGACAATTCTGGATTTTTTGTCAGTTATCTCAATTTGAAATATTATCCTCGTGTGCAGTTGGTGCTGTGGTACCTGCCTGTGGTCCTACTTATGAGGCTGAGGCAGGAGGGTTGCATGTTTGAGGGCAGCTAGGTGACTTACTGAGACTTCGTCTCAGAATAGCTCAGTGGTAAGGTACTTCCCTAGCATGCAAGGTGCTCTGGGTTCAACCCTCAGCGCTACCAAAGCCAAACCAAACCTGAAGCAGTGCCTCTCTTCAAATATGTTTCACATTCTTTCTCATTTTCATAAAAAACACAAGCATTTTGGTCAGATTGTATATACTGACCTTCAGAAAGGTAGTAATTCTTCAGAAGCCATTGTAGTAATTGTGCTTAACCATAGAAATTCATTCTGTCCAGCTGACTCCTAATTACAGTCACACCTGTTGCTAAGTCACAAGCCCTTACTGTGATTTTTGCTTTTTTAAGTAGAATTCACATGTTTTGCTTTAACAGTTCAAATAGAATAATAAAATTTACTAATACCTCTATGCAAGAAATGTATTTATTTCATCACTGTGGTAAAAAATCATCACAAAGGAAACAGACACATATTATTACAAACTACCATTATTTCAGATTCATTTAACATGCATTCACCATTTTACTTTATATTTTGCTAGTAAATATAAATACTGCTTTTGGTGTGTTTCAAAATAAAAAGTTTACCTCTTAATGTTGTTCATAGTTTAAAATACATAATCAGAGATTCATAAAAAACACTAAGTAAACAAAGCAGGAGAGATAAAAAGAACAACAACAACAACAAAAATAGGGCCAGGGATTTAGCTCAGTGGCATAAGCACCTGCCTGGCAAGTGTGAGGTTATGAATTTGATCCCAGGTACCAAAAAAAAAAAACCCAAAAAACAACAAAAAAAGGAACAATAATAAGTATATCCCCTTAGTAAAGTTAACATCAGAGTAAAGAAAAGTGGGGATGGAAAGAACTAGAAATTAGAGGGTGAGTAAGTGCATTGGAGGGATAGGAAGAAAGAAAGATGAATTTGAGAAAGTTACTGCTGCAGACTTAAGTCTGAATATAATGGTTACTGACTGTAGTTTCAGATGTTTGAGTCTGAAAAACAACTGGTTGTTTTGTTGTTATTGTTGTTGGAGTATGTGTATGTGTGTGTTTGTAAGTGCTGGGGGGTCAAATCAAGGGCTTTGCTCATGCTGGGCAAGTACCTGTACCCCTGAACTACATCCCTATCTCAAGAACTGTGTATTTTAGTGATTTCATTAGTTTTTAAGAATGAGATTTTTCATTTCTTGCAGTTAAATGGTTGTAGGAGTTGTGCTCATTATTACATGTAAGTTCAGCTTTCGGTTTTATTCATGTCTCCTTCAGAGGAATTATGTTGTTTATAGTGCTCTTTCATGTATCTGGAACTGGGCTACTTTCAGCAGCTTCTCCTAGTTAGAAGTCAAGAATCTAAAAATGGGATAAATGGAAGAGGAAGAATAACTTACAAAGCTAGTCCTTGAAAATTTTGGCATTTTACTTCATGGCTTGGGTCTTGTGGGTTTTTTTGTTTTTAAAAGTTTTGTTTTGTTTTTTTCTTATTAAAAAGCATTATTACTTTATAACAAACTCTTCTTAATCATACGTATATATGTATGTATTTCCTGAGTTTATTTCCTTAATTTTAATCCAAGAAGCAACCAATCATAAGTGGCAGAGGGTGTCATACAGTCAGACAGAGCAGTGGCAACCTGACAGCTAAGGTGGGCATAGAATGAGATAAAAAACTAACACAGTTCAAAATGTGTACTTTTCTGGCTCCAATTACTATAGGTATGTGGTGTCCTGTCTTTCTTGGTAAACCTTATAGACATAATTTGAGTAATGCTTCTCTGAGATTGTTTTTACTTTCTGAAACAAAAAATTGTTCACATAATTATTTGATAGGAATAATTTTATCAGTGAAAAATGATGACTTTTAACATAAATGTAGGTCTTTCTCACAGACTTTGAAAAACTGCATTTCTAAGTGTTCATTTCATTGCTAAGTGTTAGTTATTCATTTCTTTTTTGTTCACCTACTTGCATGCAACCTCTGCAAAATGGAAGAAAATTAATCTAGGGAAGAATTGTTAGAGAAAATTTAAATCAAGAGAAGTTTTTATTCTTTAATTTTCTTTTTTTTTTCTTCAGTATCAGGAATCAAACTCAGGGCCTTGTGCTTGCCAGGCAGGCGCTGTGCCAATGAGCTATATCCTTCAGGATAAACTTTTTTGTGAGAAAATACAGCCTTTCTGGTGTTGTAGTTCAAATCTAAGGCACACAGTCTCAAAATATTTACATGGAATCAAAAATTTTAGATGTGTAAAGAACCTGATAATAACATAGTCTAGTGTTTTACAACCTCGGGTGTCCATTAGACTAACTTAGAATATTTTTTAAAACTACTAGTGACTAAATTGTATCAGGTGAGAATCCTGTATCTGTTTTAAAAGCTTCTCAGTTTATTCTAACATGCAGTTGGGTATTGAGAACTGTAGATTTCCATGCTTCTCAAATGGTACATCCAGAAATGTTCTGAGAATATGTAAAACTTCAAAGAGTCAGTTCATGTTCCTATGCTATTAACTTCATTTGATGTGGCATAGTATGAATAATTTGCACAACGTCCATAAGGTAACATTTCTTATATGATGTTATAAGGATTACATAAAAGCAGTCTATACTGTCCAACTTATGAGAGGTACTCAGTAAACAGTGATGGTGATGTGAAGATAGTGCATAGTTTAAGAGTATAAATGGAAAGAGGCATCAGAATTAGGAATATATGAAGTAGGATGGGCAAGACTCAGTTACTGAGTAGAAGGTAAAGGAGAGTATTTGTAAACTGAACTCATGAGGATGCCATTCACTAAAATTGGGTGCATAGAAGTGTGTCTTCATCTTAAAAGAAACCTGAAAGCTGATTGGAATTGTTATGTTACTTTTTGTTTAATTCATTACGAGTACTAAGTAACCAAGTACATTGTGTGAACTTCAAATTTGTTAAAAAATTTGTAATTTTTAAAGACTATCCCATACAAAGAATAAAATACTGATCTATTAATGAAAATTGATTAAGTATAAAAACATATTTTATGTATGTTTTTATTTTCCAATTTGTATTTTTCTGCTATGTCACACTTGATGTTTTGGGCAATTCTTCTTTAGCTGTTCTTCCCTGAGCTTCAGTGTAAGTGATGTTATTCTACAAGTTCAGCAAGGATGCTGGTAGAGCACCTGTTATGGTACTTCATTGACTAAAATTTAATGTTACAGAATTAATTTTTTTCTTTATGATCTAAGTAAATTGAATATATGCAATATAGATTCAATTTCAAATTGTGGGACAGTTTGAAAATTAGTGGAGTATGTTATGTTTTTAAATTTCAGGCCAAATTTTTAGGTGGATAATATATTGATATGGCTAGAATACAAACCACAAAAACTCATATAAAACTACTTTCACCTCCTTTTGATGTAAATAAAGCCCAGCATACTTTCCACTTTGCTACAAAAGGAGAATCTTGCCATACACTGTTCTCTACCTTTTTTATTAAATATTCTTTAACTTGAAGGGTTATATTCTTGTTTAAAGCTACAGAAAGAACTTTTCATAAGTATTGACATCATTTTATTTTATTTTTTAGAATTTTTTTTTTGAAGAGCATAAAACCTAACAAACTAAAACAGAATAGAGTCAACCAAAACAAAACAATGAACATGGTACATGACTTCAAAAAAAGATAAAAGGAAATCAATAATGGCTACCACAATGCCTCTTTTTATCTTCAAAATAACTGCCCATACCATCAAATATAATAAAATTAGATAAAGCAAAATAGTAAAACCAAACTAAACAGAACAATGAAACTAATACAGGATTTAAATCATGATAATAGATTAACAATGGCCACTGCCTTCCCTTTTTAGACACTTCCTCCCCGTTCACTTTCACAATATATATTGTGTATTTTGAATCCCACTAACTCCTTTAGTTTTTTGTACTAGGGAGACACCATGGTGTTCACCCGTGTGATTCTGGATCATTTCATCCATGAACATGATCTCAAGTTGTATCCATTTACCTATAAGAGCCTCAAGATTATCTTTCTTTATAGCTGAGTAGCTTTCCATTGTATAAAAATGCCATGTCTTTCTTGTCCTCTCTGCAGCTAATGGGCAAGCTACCCCCACTTCTTTCTGGTTCCCTGTCACATAGAGCATTGCTCTCTCTCCTTTGACTTTCAGTCTATGAACCCTCTTCCAAGTTTAATGTGTTTCTTGTATAAAGCATATTGATGGATAATGTCTCCTGATCCACTCTGCTTGTGTTTTTTTATTGGTGAATTGAGGCCGTCTACATTAATGGTTGTGGCCAACATGCACTGCCTCGTCTCTGCCATGCTATTTTCCTGCCGTTGGCTGCCTACTTTTCTGTCCATTCAATTGGCTGCCCCACTCGGTAATAGCTATCTGCTTCTGTTTCTGAAGCAGTGGTCTTTTTGATCTCTTTCTAGAAAGTCCTTCAGTATTCTTTGTATGGTTGGTTTGGTGGTCATGAATTCCTTCAGTTTTCTTTGTCATGGAAGTATCTTGTTTTTCTGTTTATTTTGAAAGACAGTTTTGCAGGGTACATCAGTCTGGGTTGGAAGTTGTTTTCTTTCAGGAGTTGAAATACTTCACTCTAAGCTCTTCTTGACTTGGTGGTTTGTGTTGAGAAGTCTGTCGTGATTCTAATGGGTTTTCATTTACAGGTGATCTGTTTCTTTTCTCTAATAGCTTTTAATGTTCTGTTCATGTGTTGAATTTCTGGGATCTTGATTATTATATGTCTGGGTGTAGATTTATTTTGGTTATGGCTAACAGGAGTTCTATATGCTTCACTTATCTGAATGTCACTTCCTTTTCCCGTGCTTGGGAAGTTCTATGATATTATTTCTGTAAATAGACTTTTAATGTCATTTGTGTTGACCCTTGCTTTTTCACTCATACCTGTTATTCTTAAAGATTTTTTTGTTTTGTTTTGTTTTTTTTTGTGGCACCGGGGATTGAACTCACAACCTCGCGCCTGCCAGGGCAGGTGCTTAAGGCACTGAGCCAAACTCCCAGCATACCTGTT
The DNA here is from genome assembly GCA_004363535.1 of Dasyprocta punctata. NCBI lineage: Eukaryota > Metazoa > Chordata > Mammalia > Rodentia > Dasyproctidae > Dasyprocta > Dasyprocta punctata. Next base: position 21,027 of record RJWM01030788.1, read on the forward strand.
ATTCTTAAGTTACATTTCTTTGGGTTGTCTTGCAGCTGTTGAATCATTACTTGCAGGTTCCTTGCTATTTTTAAGTGCTCTTTCCTTTCACAAGCACAAGCTGCAGATCTGTCTTCAAGGTTTGAAAGTCTATCTTCAGTTTCTTTCAAATGGTTTTGCCAGCTTTCAATGGAATTTTTAATTTCCTGGCTATCTCTTTGAATCTGTTTCATGTATTCTAAATCTTTTTTTGTATCATTCATTTAAGATTTTCCTATGTGCCTCCATTTTTTTAATCTGTGTCTTCCTTAGAGATGCCTAGCAATTCTTTTTGTTTTTCATTTCTTCTTTTTCCTGAGTTAGTATTTCTGTTGTAATTTCTTTTATAGTCTCATGAAGTTGTTTCTTTACTTCAGTTGCCATCGCTTCAGAAACTTCAGGCATGCAATGCCCAATCTCTCTGTGTTTGCATCTTCTGGACTTGCTTTGCTTGGATTGGAGGCCAGAGACTGCCTTTTGTTTCTTTGTCTTGACATATTCATAGGTTCTTCTGGAGAAGTGGGTACTGGGGTCCCAGGCACTTCCTGCATTGGCTACAATTCTCTAAAGCAAGGCTGTTTGGTTCTTCTAGCCAGTTCTGGCTACGGATATCTGGTGGTGGTCATTGGGTGCACTGGTATAGGGCTGTCTGCTGCTTTTCCCAGCCTGTATTAGCTCCCTCTCCCTGATAGCTGGTGGAATGTGCACGGGGGAAGGGCTGGTCATCACTTGCAGACCTGGGCTGGTCACCAATGGGGATCCTCCACTACCACCCCTGGAGTGTGCGTGGAGCTGCTGCCTCCAGACTGAGCTGGTTACCCGCAGGGAACCTCCGAGATGGCTGCTAGAATGTGCACAGGGTCAGGGCTGAGTCCAAGCAATTTCCACGGGTCTGTGCCCAGCTAGGAGCTGCTGGAAGGAACTGGGAGCAGTTCTGGTTCCAGGCTTATCCACCCTGACTCCAAAATGGTTCCTGGCCAGTTGCTTTCTCCCATGGGAGGACCAAGTCCTCTGCACTCACTGCCAGCCAGTTCAGTCTTCCGGGTCTGCTGCTCCCATCCACTGCCACTGCCCTCCAGCGCCGCCACTATGCAGAGGCCTCCAGGGTCGCCAGTCTCCAGGGTAGCCAGTCACCACATCATTTTGATCGTGCATCCCCAGGTTCCAATAGCTCTTCTCGCACAGTGGGTCCGGCTCCAGGTGAAGGTACTGCCAGCTACCGCCTTATTCTTTGGTTAAGTTTTTCTTTTTACTCCTTCTGTGGGTTTCAGTTCTCACTTTAGATTCTTCGTGGGTCCAGGGGACCCACTTCTTGTCTTCCCCACGATGCTATATTCCAGCATCTGGACTATATCTCTCACAGAGGCTGTTTACTGTGCTGCTTACTGTTCCACCATCTTTCTGGAAGCCTTGACAGCATTTTAATTCATGGTGTTTTGTAGACATGATAATGTTGTTTATTTCATAAGTATGATAATGTTGTTTTCTCCTTTGAAACTTTTTCTGGTTTCAATGATGGTTTTCTTTTTACCTATCTGAGCACTTAGCTCATCATCATTAACATCCTCATCAGTGGTTGATGTTCAATTCTTAAAGAATTTCTTACTGTACCTTTTCATGGGGGATTTCATCCATATTCCTACTTTCCTGTATTCTTGTTTCGTTTATTCTTTGGGTTCCATCTGTATAAAGATGGTTCCCGTATGTGGATTTTCTTGCCTGAGTGTGAGATACGCATCTAGCTTTCATTAGACGTTCATTTGGGTTCTGCACGGACCTCTCAATACAATATGTATGAAACTCATTCTCCTTTGTGCCCTCTCTATTATAATTTTCTGCTGTAAAAGGACAGGAAATTCTACAACCTGGATTTACATATTTCTTATCTCAATTGAATGTATACATGTAATTCTTTCAGTCAGAAACATGGCTCTCACATTGGATTTCTCTTCTCTTTCTTTTACCTGTTCACAGTGTGCTTTCTAAGTCTTTTCT
>RJWM01030789.1:0-23085 GCA_004363535.1 Dasyprocta punctata
TAAGCCCTGATTATGATTGGTTTTAACTTTTTATTAGAAAAATATGTGAATATTTTATACCTATATATTTAAAATATATGAATAGTTTAATACAACTAACCTTAGGGAATAATACTTTAAGTATATGCAAAACATTTAAGCATAATTTATTGACTGTTAAATTGTCATTTTTATGCAAAAGTGCAAAAATTATAAATCTCTATCCTCATAAGTATTTAAGCTTGTAGTAATTGGTATTTGCTTACTTTTTTCTTTATTTTGTGTTTAATCACTTAAGCACCAACATAAAAATATTAAACAGACCCCAATATTACCTAAATGTGCAGTATAAATAAGACACACACCACTACTCAATGTATATATCTGCACCTTTAATATTTAATCAGAAAACAGCATAATTCATAATTTCAATTTTACTCAGCTTCTCTAAAAATATTTTCCTGGTTTATTTTTAAAATGTTTTTTTATTAACAAATAAGTCAGTAAAGTTTAAAAATCAGTAAGACAAGGTGGATATGCATCACTTCTATTTGGTACAACTCTTTTGTTACTTTCTCGAGCAGACAGCATCAATCAATCTGTAAATTCCAGCTACCAAAGTAATAAATTCCTTTAGTACATGAGATGATCACTTGTTAAACCTATAATGATTGCTTGATGTCCATACCTAGCTATGCATTAAATACAGCCCATCATTTTTGTGTTGAGTCCCTCCCACCTGTATGGGCTCGTAAGGAAAAAGGTATATACTTCATTCTAGAAAGTAAGTCTTCTCATTTTAAGATGCATTTCTGTACCAATAAGTTCACTGTGAGTTAAAAATATTATAAATTGGAACTACATTTAATACATCTACTCTACTGAACAGCCTGGCTCAGCAACACAGTACACTATAGGTGGCCTGCTGTTAACCCCCGTGATCATGTGCTGGCTGGGAGCAGAGGCTCAAAAGAGTATCATATCACTTATTGCTAGCCAAGGAAAAGATCAAAATTCAAAGGATGGTTGCTACCAAATGTGTTGTTTTCATATACCATAAAGTTAAAAAAAATTGTATTGAGATCTTTAAAATTTGTCATCATTTTCAGAAACACCAATATATTGTTCCATAGAAGAAAGACTACATAAAAGTGGCAGCCCATTCTTCATGATCTGTGGGCAGGATCTGTGACTTGCTTCTAAGTAGCAGGTTATGGCACAAGACATGGAAATTCACTCTTAGGACTACTTGACATTTCCTAAGCCTCCCTCTTGCTAGCAGACTGGCCTTTGCAACTGTCTCCTTTGCTAGCATTGAAGGAGAGAGATGCTATATATTGTGTACAGCAGTGAGGAGCTGAATGCTGCCTACAACATAGCAGTAGGGAGGCACATCTTCCCCAATGAGCACCCAGATGAGAACAAAGCCCCAGCTGACACCTCGTTGTAATTTTGCTGAAGCCACAGTGAACCCGTGCCCACCTTAGAAACCAAGACAATGAATATGTGCTGTACACATTTGACAGTTTGTTGTGACTCATAGAAAGCTAGTAAAAAAAAACACAGGAAAAGAACATTTTTGGGAAAAAGATGATATAGAGGATATCTTTTTGCATTTTTCAAAAAGAACACAAATTAGGTATACAGTCCAAGGTAATAGCAAGGCTAAGTTTATATAGTTTAAATTTGTTCTGCTGTGGGTAAAATAAATCATTTAATTAACAGCTAGAAGGTACATGGTGTGTGGGATATGGGGAATGTAGCAACATTTTATTATAACTGTTGCATGCGAATGGTGACTCCATGTGGTTACTGAACAACAACTGCTACAAAAGTAGTTACTAAGATAATTCCCATGGTTAATGTGAACACCTTGCTTTGTTAATATGCCTAATATGAAATGATTTTGGTACTATATTGCAAACTGGTCACAGGACCCTTGAGTAGAATAACAAGTTTAATTCAGATCACATAACCTATACCATTAGTGTAATCAAACATTCTTCTGGGAATATTCCATGTAGTAACCAAACATACGGAGTGATAGTTTTGCTAAAACAGTTCAAAATAGGAAAATGGAGAACCCAGTTCAAAATATGACTTTTTCGCTAATAAATGAAAAAAACAGAGGATACAAAAAATTGTGATATCCTTAAGAAAAAGTGAATCACAGGACTATAATGAAAAATTGACTTAATTGCCTCACATTTGAGGGAAAAAATTTAGGGTTATTTTCAGTCGAATGTGGATGAAATACACTTGTGGCACTAATGTAGGGGCACAAGTTTCATTAGAGAAAACATGATGAAAGATCACTAGGTAATCATTATTATAATCTATAAGCATTATAATTATAAATTATAAACAAAGCTAAGCAAATTATTGCCTACTGAAATCCTCTGCTTTGTTAACTCTTAGTTTTCTTTTCCATAATTAAATTCAGTAGTAAAATTTCATAGTTAACATTCGATACTCATTTTATCATTAAAATTATCCAGATTGACTTAAAAGAGACAAATAGTTAAAACAATAAGACAAAAAAAATGTTTCCAGCCATCTAACACATTTTTTGGCCAAGCTGTGACTCACAGGAAGGTACAAACCAGTTCAGAACTGAGCAGAATTTCCTATTTTACAAATTTCAGTTGGTGATCCCAAAAGGACAAGACAGGTTTCTATGTAACAGAAAACACTGGAGTCCAACTGAGACTTGTACAAACTCCTGTGTCATATTTGTAAGAGAATAGGCCCGCAGCTCAAATCTGCATTTTCACTTAAAACCCACAGTCACTAGGCAAAGTACATTTAAATTTGTTCTGAACACAGCTCAGAACAGTCAGAAAGTGCCAGATAGTGATTAATGACCACACTTATGCTGCTGCTACAGAAACAGATCACGGAGATGAACAGGCAGAGCCGCGGGTACCATGTCTGGGGCTAGACATGGACCAGCTGATGGAGCTGCACACACATTCTATGCGACTGGAGGACGAGGGCCAGGTATCCGTCCACTAAAAGCCCCCAGCTTAGCAAGAAAGCCACACTGTCATAGCAGAAATCACAACTGCTGATCAGAAGAAATACTCCTTCTGACTTTCACTGACTGCGTTTTGCACATAGGGCTCACTTTGCAGAGCAGTCTCAGCACTGTCTTGAGACTTTGAGATAGCCGACTGATTCTTTTGGAATAGCCACCTATGTGGATGCCTGCATGCAGCTATGGCAGCGATGCAGAGCAAGATGAATATCACAACTGCTACCATACCTGGTGAAAGAGAAGAAAGGAGAAATATAAAGTCAGAAGGTAAATTATAAACCAGAATCTCTCTTAAGATCATTTACATAATATCGCATCATAGTATATCATTTCATTAATTTTGAGGCAAAACAGTATTAAGACATTGAGTTTATTTCTAAATCCCTACAAACTTTAGCAGATATATAGGTAGACCACGGTTGGATTTCAGTTAATGTCTTCACATTTAAACATCAAACATACAGGATCTCTTAGGCCATACGCCACTTCATTTTAGTGAGCCAGTGGATTTTAATTATTTTAAAAGCAGACTACAAAGCCTCATCATAGAGGAACTAAATGCTATTGCATAAATATTTTAATAAAACTGTTACTTTAATGTTGATATACTGTTGAACCACAGTCCTGTGAAATGTAGATAATTCATTTCTGTGTAACCCAGTCTCTTAAGCGGCAGCTGCTTCCTGGGGTTCATGCCCTGGTGTGAGCCTCCTTGCTTACAACAGGGACTATGACACTATGACAAAGATGACATGATGTACCTGATGACATGGGCATGCATAATTGATTACGCTACGGGAGGTTACAGAAACTGTCTCACTGGAGGTTCAGTCTCCCTCTACCTGTGAGGATGCAAACAACTATACAAAGCCAAGGAACCCTCCATACAGTAGCCAGCAAGACATCAGGAGCTCGGGGAAATCCTGCTGCAAGGCACTGAATGGTGTTCACAACTTTAGCAACAGGAAAGTTGATTCTTCCACAGTGGAACCAACAGCTGACAGCCCAGTCCTGTTTACATGGATTGCAGACTGTGAGACCGTAAGCAGAGGGCTGTGCCTGACTCTGACCACAGAAACTGCAAGGTCGTGACCATTGTCAGATTAAGCCCTTAAATGTGTAGTAATTTATCATGCAGCAGTAAATTGTGGAAATATTCTTAACATTTATTTTTATGGAAAGTTGGCAACTGTTAGAAATGTTTCAACATTGAAAGTTTTAGTTATGCCAACTTGGTTCACAAATTTGGCTGCACAGTAGACTAATAGGAGTCTTTGACTGGGAGGTCTGGACAGTAGGGTTTTTAAAAAGCTACCTGGGTATGGTGGCACATGCCTGCAATCCCAGCATTTGAGAGACTGAGACAGTAGGATCATGAGTTTAAGACAGGCTTCACTATAGAGTGGGACTCATTTCAAAATATCAAAAGAAATAAACAAACAAATCCCTCAGATGATTCCATTGTGCTGCTATAAGGACCAAAAACCACTAAGCTAAGCCACAGAAGTTTCCAAGCTACCCTACTAGTGAACAATGAATGTTGACTTTATACTGGAAGAAACTCTAAAATGCATTCACTATTTAATATACTTTTAAGAGGAATGGCATAATATTGCTATCTACAATTAGCAAATTTTAGATAACACATGTTAATGACTGCCTAGTTATATGAATAAAAATCTGTATTATAAAAATGAGGATCCTTCTTCATACTATGGGAAAAACATCAACAACTGTAGTGGAGCCCAACAAACTCAAACCTTGGTTGCATACAATTGGTCAAGGTGATTCCTGAGCACAGCCTCAGGAAGTAGCATATTCATTGTTTAATAAATATTCATAAATATTCACAAGTAGAATAGCCACTGAGTTCTCTCTACTTGCATCTCATTAGGTAGGAAACCATAAAATCACCTCAGCTATTTTTATGTTTAATTAGAGAACTTTGCTTCAAAGAGTGATACATATCTAACTGTAGTAGTCTGATAAATGTAACAGTGAACAGGCTACTTTATTAAAATCATAGTCACCATTATGAAACTCATTAGTGTATCATGGCATTTATATAGGTAACTGATTGCTTTTTAACTCTAGCTTGCTTTGTTTGCTGATTTTGCATCCTCATTGTAAGAAGTTTTTTTAAGAAAAAAATTTTATTGCAAAATAAAATGCATTTATAAAATGTCCACAGAAGGCATGTAATTTCTGACTGCTATATAAATTTATTGGAAATATGTTATTCACCATCTAGTGCCACCTAAAACAAAATATAAACAATGAGTTATATTCTAAAACAAATACATCACTGATTCTCAGAAATCACTGGTTTAGTAATAATTAGTTTAAGACTATATAATCACATCTATATTCTGGAATGTCCATTTACTTTCATGTAGCGTAGTGGAATTTTGAGTATAACTGCACATGAATCGTACAGGAAAAAAATTCACTAGTAAATTGTTTTGTATCTCCACAACAGGTAATCATCCTGACTGAAAATTACAGCTTCAGCTATGGTCTACAACATAACTCTGGGATTCTTAAAGCAATAATTAGTGTGTATATGTGTCTATTTGTGCATCCATGCAAAAACTTAGAGTATATCTTTAGTAAACAAGTACAACATTACTGTTGACTATTCTGCAAGTTTAAATAGTCTAATTATTTGTGAATAAACAAAAAACCACACACAAATACTCTTAATTCTATTTCTAAAAATCTCTCAAACCATAATTACATGCTTTATTTCAACACACATGGAATATCTCAAAGGTACATGTATCACCTTAGATAATAAGGTTTAGCTTCATATTTTGTACTATGAAATGTGTATTTCTACTATTTGTTTTATGCAGCATGAAGATTAGGTCAAGAAATTCCAAATCCTGGATACCCACAGTTCACTTAGAAAATTCCTCCAAGTTATGGCTCCACAGCAGGTTTAACAGATTAAATATGAAATGTTCTAGTTCTATTTCAAGTATCAAAGAAATATGAGATACAAATCTCTTTAGGTTGTAAATGAAGATGCAAAGCTTTAGAGAACAATTACATATGCTTTAAAATAAGATTAATTGAAACAAGATTCATAGGCTAAGTGTTCATCTGTGTTAGATTGTTTAGTACTAGGACTTTAAAACAATTTTCAATTTGAATATTTGCTTAAAAGTTATAAAACAATTTGCCTATAAACACATGGTATTGGAGAAAAAATTCTAAAACTTTTCAGCATTTTTACTTTAGCTTTGTTTCTTTTTTAATTTAAATTTTAATCTGAATATAAGCATTTGGCCTCACAGTACTTAAAATGAAATGACTTACTTTGGGAAGAAACATTTTTTTAAAGTACTACAGAAAGAATTTACTAAGACTGTGTAAAGTCGATGGCAACAGAAATTCTGTAGTATAGAAAATACCTAGTACCCTAGTTTCAGAGTGAGCCGATCTTCAGAAATCTTAATGTCATTTTAAAAAACCCAAAAAAGTCAAATCTAAAAACCTGCTGCAATAAAGCATTATTTGTAAAAGTCGCAGACTTGGATCCCAGTCTGACAGTCAGCATTGCTCCTTAAAGAAAGCAACGAAGCACACTAAATTTTCAGCTAAGAAAAGAACCCTGGTCCTGAACATATTCAGCAAGGAGTATGACTATTTTAAGGTCTCCCTGCTTCTTTAGAAAGAAAAAAGATGCCTCACTAAAGAGTAATAATATACCCTACTTTAAAGACATTAGACTTTCTCAAACTGTCACAAATAAATAACATTTTAAGAAACACGTGAAAGTGTGCAGTCAACGCTCTATGAAAACTGTGACAGAATTAAACATTACTATGTCAAAACTCTAGCTTTAGCTCAAAAGCAGAAATCATGAGTCTTCTATACCATTCATTTTAAAAACACACAGAGGTGAAAAGAGCTATTCTTCAAAAGTACAACTTTTTTCTCTACTATATAACATGGAATGATTTCAGTTCTGTACTAAAAGTTGAATTTTTAAAAACTAGTATTGCAACACTTAATATAACAATTTTAACCAGTAGTCACTTCTGTTTCAGCTGGGCCCCTAATAAGTCTTTGTATTCCTCTTTTTCCTGGAGGGCCTTTTGGTTTTGCAAAATTTTGCTTATGTGCGTGCTGCTTGGGATGTGCTTCCTCATAAAGGAAATAGGCAGTCAGTTCACCCCCATTGTCTATCCCCATCTCTCCGATTATGTCCATTTGCAGTTGTCTTTCTACAATTTCTAGCGGAGGACTCTTGCAGCTAGAATACAGCATCCATTCTCTCATGCTGCATGTGTATCCAGGCATTGAATAAATAAAAACTATGGACTCTAAGTAGTCTTCTTCATGGGAATGTTTATACAGAAAGAAATGATAATGGGCTGAATCTTTGGGAATCCTCTGGCAAATCTTTCAATTCTGTATTTGTTGTACTGGCTAAAATTATAACTTCATTTTTATATCTATTTCTAATTGCACATAGTTCAGCTGTCTAATATTCAGTTTTTCCAAAGCTTCTTGAGAAATAGGAAATGCTACTCCTTGTAGTGTTTGATGCTTAGTGTCCACACCAATGTCAGTTTGTATCTCATTAATTTTAATCTAATTTTAACCTGTCATCATTTTTCCTCTGCTGCAGTCAGTGGGGCAGGGAAAGCCTGTGGCAAGAAATATTTCTTATACCCGTGCAACGATACATCTTCCTTTACTGTACCAAATACTTAATCTTTAATGTGGCCACCACCAAATTCCTTTTTCAGAGTTGCTCTTGTTGGTGCATACAACACTTTTTTTTTTTTTTTGTCTTTTTGAGACAGGGTTTTGCTATGCAGTTCAGGCTGGCCTTGTAGCTCAGGTTGGTCTCGAACTTACAATGATCCTCCTACCTCAGCCTCCAGAGTGCTGGGATTATAGGCATGTGACACCACAAGCTCAAACAACATTTTTTGACAGCCATGACAATGATCTGGAGGCCATGCAATGAATATCCACTCATATCACTAGGCATTCTGAGAATCTAACCTGAATAATATATAGCATGGCTGCCTGTCCTCCAACAGGGGCAAAACGAAGGAATCATTATCCTTATCCCAGGAATCTGAAGGCTGACTACATGATCCAACCACAAGCTGCTCATTTTCAATAGATATTTTCAGAAGTCTCTATTTTCCATTTCTGGCTCTAGCAAAGATATCTTTAACATCTTCACTTGCTTGGATGCCAGTTTGGTGGGACATGGTGGCGGCCGTGGGCTCTGGCTTAGGTGCAGAATGTGGTGAGGAGCCCAGCCTCATTGTGTTTTGACTCATGTCTGCCTGTCTTTCAGTCTCTATACATTTGACTTTTTATATTAACATCCTTTGGTAAAACGCCTTCTATGATCTCTGGCTTAATAGGTTTTAATACCTTTTAAGTGAATTCTCCTTTCCTATACCATTCCCATTGTTTGCAAGGGGAGAAATAATAATGAAAAATGCAAAACAGAGAAATACATCTATTGGGATTATCCTTTACTTGGACAAAACGTTGTATACACAGGTATTGTGATTAGTTACACATGGGGCTGAGAATGCTACATGCAGCCACACACCGGAAGTCAATAGCTCAGCAGCTACCTAACCAACCATTCGGCAGCTAGCCACTGCCCAGGTCAAAGACAGACAAAAGTTCATCACGCACTGGCAAACCTACCGTGTTCAGGCCCTGAGACCCATGTTCTCCTTCAGCCTCCCACCCAGGAGGAGCCAGGTAGGATTTCTCAGGGGGATAACACTGGTGGGATTTACTAATTTTGAAATCTTTTTTTTTTTTTTTTTTCCGGCACCGGGGATCGAACTCACAGCCTCGCACCTGCCAGACAGGCGCTTAAGCTGTTGAGCCAAACTCCCGGCCCTGGTTTTTTGAGGCAGGGTCGCACTATGTATAATTTTGAAATCTTGCCAATAATATTTAGCAAAAGCATTAAAGATCCAAAGACCAGATCTTCTGTACTATCATCAGTTTGACTACTGTCTTTCCTCTTTTAATACAAACACACTAACTATGATACTTTGCAAATATTTTGAGTTTAGGTCTTTTGGAAATATAAACATTTTAAAACTGTTTTTGCATTACATCAAACTCTTCTCATTAAAAACAAATTAGGAAATGATTTGGTATTACTATTTAATTTGAAGTTTAACACGAAAGCACTTCTCATAGATAAATGTGTTTATAAATAACATTTATGGGATTTTTGTTCCTGGAATTATAAAATGCAGGCGATATGAAATATACCCTTTATACCACAAGCATTACAAAAATAGAAGGACTTGTGACAGGATCATTACAGAGACGCGGTCAGCGCTTCAAAACACCTGAATCTTTTCTAGTGCTCTGATGTCTAGACGAACCACGATGAAGCGGTGGATCTAGTGTGAGCTGGTGCGCGGCTCACCACAGCACTGGGCACCAGTGCTAGTTCTCACAGTGAGCACCATTTTGGTGAGAGTTATGGAATTAATTATGGTTTACTTCCTACTTATTCATCAGAATCTGCAGCTGACTGGTGCGTGAATCAAGAGAATTAAAATATTTGACAAGCGCAGAGAATTCCACGGTTTTTGTTGTTGTTTTGTTTGTTTGTTTTTAATGAGACCTGGATAAATTCTATTTCCAGCACTACTGTAAGGAACATATTCACCGCATCTGCTTCCTCTTCTTTAATTAGAAATGACCATGGGACTCCCAGTCTATGAGTCCTGCAACATTCAAAGTTGCGCCAACAGTGAAATACACGGAAGGATGCATAAATCATGTCCAGTGTCATTTTTTTAAAAACAAAAATATAAAACCATGCTCTGGCATTAATCCCGTCTTAATTACTTTCAGACCGTGGCATGTACAGGGAACCATGAGAAATGATTTAAAAACATCTCTGTCTGTCTGTGGTGAAGCTCTTGTCCTGCACTTGGGCAGCTGTTCCCTAGAGAGCGCGTTGCAGCGCGAGGACGGGCGCACCCCGCGTCCCCGAGAGGCTCGCGCGGGTGAATCACGCCACCTGCGGCCACCGGCCCCATCCGCGGTGACTCTTGACACTTGCCGTCGGGTTCTGCTAAGGTCACCGTCACCTCCCACAGCCGCAGAGCCCGCTGCGTCTACGTTCACTAAAGGCCCCCGACTCGTGGTGCAGCGTGACCGACAGCTGCAGAAGGCAGAAACAGAGGCGACAGAGCGGATTCGCCAACACTCCAGACACACGGGACCGCGACGCACAGGCCGGGCAGGAGGCGCACGCACCTGCACCCGGCGCGCCCAGGCGCCAGCCCGCGAGCCCCCGCGCCGCAGCGCGCCCCGCCGACCACGTGTCCGCGCACGGTGACCCGCGAGGACGAGGCCGCGCCCCGGTTCCACGCCAGCTTGAGGGGCGCTGCGCGGCCGAAGCGCACGGCGGACAGGCAGCCGGAGAAGCCCCGCGCGGCCGCGCGCTGTGTGTCCGGGTCGGCGCCGGGAGGTCCTGTAGGCGAATGAAGGGGACATAGGGTCAAGGCAGGGGTCTCCGCGGGCCGGGCCTAGCTCCCCTCCCTCCCAGCCGCTGCGCCCGCCCCACGGGACCCCACCTCTTCTCCGATAGATTAAGGTTGGTCACAAGAGCCCACACTGCCGCAGGAGACCAGAATGCCAGCTTATTAGTTTCAGTGGCGATTCTGTTCAGCCCCTCCGTGATCAACAGGCATGAAATCCGAACAAAGGGTTATGATGTAAACTTCAGATGTTTAAATGTCAGGCAGAGAAACGTCCTCTACCCAGCAGAGGAAAACGTGAATATGCTGAGGACACTTGAGGTCTATGCCAAACTCCCTACTGTAAAACACATTTCATTTAGCACAAGGAGACACCCAGTAAGGGGCAGGCCTGAGACAGATACAAAGAAAATAGCACCCACACAAGCACACACACACACATTCAAAACTTGCAGCCGATTAAGCTTTGAAATGTAAAAGCAAACACAGAGGAAAGTATAAAATGTAGGGTAAAAATGGGCAGATTAAAAACCCTTCCTCCAGGAAAGAAACTTGGCAGGCAGAATCTGCTGTTGGTTGATACCTCCTCCCTACCTCCGGGCTGAACTTGGAGGAACTCATAAATGCAGAGTCACTGGTTTCCTGGGGAGGACCTGATTCTTTTCTTTTCTTTATTTATTTGTCTTTTAAACTCTACATTACAAGGGCCGGGAGTTTGGCTCAGAGGCTTAAGCGCCTGTCTGGCAGGTGCGAGGTTGTGAGTTCAATTCCCGATGCCAAAAAAAACATTACAAAGCTGCCCACACTCTGCCTATCTGTAGAATACCAAAACAAAAACAAAGAAAGCACCATGGCATCCTGAAAAACAGGTGGTATTTTTCTTATTCTCAATAAACTCTCTGTGTCCTCCTTTTGTCCACAATTTCATTCAACTTCACGAGACAATGAACTCAGGTTTACGCAGTTAACTGTGTCACTACTCATGGGGGAAAAAAAACATGCTGACTCTAACGATCAGTAAATAGTAATCAAGAGTTTACTAAGTGTGTTGTGATTTACCCAGGTTATAATTTTAATCCTCAGCATAAAACAACAAATGCTTCTATTCCTGTCCTATAACTAAGGAGCCTAAGGTTGATAGGAAAATATTACATGTAGAACGCCCAGGTTGCTCAGGGAGAGGGACCTGAATGCAGCAAGGTAATCTTTTTATTTTGGCTTACACGGAGGGCTCGTCCACGGGATCATCGTACTGTTCCTGCTGCTTTAGTGAATGCATGCAAAAGACACAGTACACACAGCACAGATGTGTGTATTGTGTCTTTTGATTGGCTCAGTGATCAGTCTTTAAATGCACACAGAGAATCATTCTGTCTTGATGCTGTAGTTAAACTATCAGAGGAGTGTCTTTTTCTTTTGAGTTTTTGAGGGGCACTGCTTATTTGTCTGTCTCCCCTTCCTGATAATACACCAAAGACGGACAGTAACACACAATGCGATGAGGTATGTGCTAGAAATACACATAATGAAAACTTGCATGTGTGAAAAAATAAAGGGCTCTGTTATCACTGTCAGCAGGCACTTGAACTCTGAAGCCCGGTGTTTGACCCCTCACTCCAAGCCTCAGTCAGGGCAGTAGTTCAGCTAGAAACACTGGATCTGAGGAAGCCACTCCCTTCTACCCACTTGACTCCAGGCAGCACCCTGTGCCCATTCCTCCTCCCACTGTCCCACAAGAGGTACAAACTCTGATCCTCGAGGTGAGAGCAGGTGACTCTCCTAGCCAGACCTCTGGTCACCTTCACATTACTCAAACCTCTTAACAGGTTCCTAAATATGTGCTGCGTGTCAGGCATGTAACTAACATCAGAGTGAACTGAGGGTCAATTCGGCATGTGGAGAGCCCCTTGTCAGTCACACACAGAGATTCAGGGGAGGCACCTGGGCTGGGGTGCGTGTTAAGTTCCAAAAGCCCCAGTTATTGGGGGCTGATGATGCTTCTGTGTGCATGCTTTTGTGTTTGTCACCCTGGCACCATTTCTCTGTGCCTTATCTTTTGTTGGCACAGACTTTACCTAAGCACAATCTCCCATGATCTTCAATAAGTGTAACTGCTTGCGACTTGCTACCTGGTGTATGCTTGCAATTCATTGCTTGTGGTACACACAACCTGGACTGTACTTGCCCACGCTATGGTAACAGGAGATCACTCTCCTTGAATTGACTTTTACTTTCACCTAACAGGTAGCAAGCTGCTGGGGGTGGGCTGTGTGCTAGTCTTGGCTCGTGCTCGTGCTTAGTCTCTGTTACATACAATGCATACAATGTATGTTTTTATAACACAAGAATAAACAGTCCCATCTCCATATAGTCCCATTGCTCATCTTTCTGGGGACAGTTTGGCTGTTGAAACTGTTTTTAATATGCAGCATCCCCCAGCAGTCTGCTGAAAACAGAGGACCCACCTTGTTATAAAAGGTCACTTGCATTGGCTTTAGCTAAAAACAAGCTTCTGGAGCTGACTGTCACCTTATGCCACTAAGTTTTATCAAGTGTTAAGGTTTTAGTGTGTGTCAGAGCACCTAAAGACATCACCCTCACTACCACTAATATGACAGAAACATGAAGGTTCTCAGAATCAAGACACTCCACCTAGGAAAAAAAGTAAGTAAAACCGGGAGGTTATTAGGTTATTAAGAAAGGGTTGGTTTATGATTGCCTATTAAAAACTGTAATAGAAGACTGCCAGAAACGTAAGCGTCCATAGAGGCCACTGTGATGGCACAGAAAGTACTTACATTTCTGTCCAGCAATGTCTGTCCCACCTTGGCTAGTGCCAGTCTTACTGTGAGTCAATGTGGCCAAGCAATACTGTTTTAAAATATCTGATGTAGTCTCCTCCTTTCTGTCTTAAATCTCCCTGTGCTGGCTCACTGATTACTATGGCATGTCCCAGCAACACCACATAGACATCATTATTCTTTGGATAATGTTTTTTATTTGTTTGCTTTTTAGATTGACACTCATGTTAAACAACATACTCTGAATCTTCTACTAGGGGAGTAGGTTTGTTGAATCTGATTACAGGCCTTCATCTTTATGCCCATTAGCCTTCACCTTATCATTTTAGTCTGTCATTCTTGAAAGCCAATCTTTTGTAGCCTTATTTCTTCTGGCTTGCAAGAAAGCAGTTTTTCTGAATTCTCAGTAGATTTTAAGTACACTGATGTAAAATGAACTTGGGACAACTCAATTATAAATATGGAGGGTTCCTTTAGGATCACTTTATTTTTTATTTTGCATCCTGACAAATACTGTATATTTTTAAAGACAGATACTCTTGCTTAATACACTTCAGAGAGTCCCAAAAATAAAGAAAATGAGAAAATGCTACAACAACATGGGGCTCTTCTAAGGCTAAATAACTAGGAAAAAAGTATCACAAGTCAACCAATTAACAATCCAAAACTTGAGTAAAAACAAGACACTTTCCAGAGCCGCTTTCTTGGCCAGAGCCTAACTGAATGCTACCAACCTTGGGTAAGAGAATATATCCAAGGCAGACATTATGCTGATTCATGAACTTGCTAGAGATAACCGAGTTCCATCTCTGCTGACAGCGCTCTTACTGAAGCATAAAATGATTTTCGTTGTTTTTTGTCTTTACCTAGTTTGCGAAGTATGTGCTTTAACTAGTATAGAATAAATCAAAAATGTCTAGTTTAGTCTTTAAAAAAATAATATATAGAGGTTTGACTATAAAGTCAACATGGGGTATCAACTTTCCCAAACTGGAAACAGCCCAACTGCCCACCACCGTGAGAATCTGTGAATAAACTGTAGCACAGACATAGAATAAGAGACCACATAGCAAAGCAGATGAACTCTTTGTACTTGGAGCAGTTGGGGTACATATTAACATTATTTGGGGACTGAAAGTAAACTGAATATAAATGTTGACCAATTTGTTTTAGAGTTGATGTAACAATGAAGTTCATTTATTCTAAATGAAGGCCATAGTTAGAAAATGAGTAGTTGAAGATAGGCTTTTTTAGTCTGCCTCTCTGATAATTTAGGGTCAGAGAGTTTCAAGATTCAGAGTTGGACAGAAATAGATTCTTTCCTGGCCCTTCATCACCCAACCAAACTCTCCTAGCTACTCTCAGTTAATACCTAAGAAGGGTTATTAGTGATTTGGGCCTAAGGCCTGGGAGCAAGCCCTGCCAGCAGGATTTCCTTATAGAATAATCTCTAATAGATAATATCCACTCTTCCCATAATGACGCATCAATAGTCTTTCTCAGCCCTTCATATGCAAGGCAGTACTCTTACTCTATATGCTTGCTACTCAGTAGTTCTGCTCAAAATTGTAATGTGGCTCATCCGGCCTCTCCTTGGTATCCTCCCAGCTCTATGTCAGGGGTCCCGAGCACCAAGCTCTTACAGTTCTTTCTTACAAACTTTTTCTTGAATACATTCATTCATACTTTAGAACAAATGTCACATTATGGCCCCATGTTCTATGTCACCCAGAGGCCCTGTGCAGGAACAAAAACTTCGGCAGATAAATCTCCAACGACTTCATTTTTTTTTTTTTATTAAGATAGACCTTCTGCCTTCCCTTCTACACCTTGTCCCAGAAAGAATGACCTCAGTCAAAGCAGTGACTTAGGTCACACCTGCCTTTACTTTAACTAACCCATCGTGAGCCATTTTGAGCTGACTTTTGGATGTCTTAAGAAATTTTTGATGCGCTGTAAGGTTTGGGGAATTTTTTTTGCATGTGGATATCCAGTTGTTCTAGTATGTTTATTGAAGGTACAATTCTTTCTCCACTTAATTGCTTTTGCGTCTTTGCCAGAAATCAATTGTCTGTTATGTGGGTATCTATTTTGGGACTTAATATTGGTACCTTGGTGGTTATTTTATCTTGATATCAATGCTGTTTTGTCAAGACTGGTGTAACCTTGTGATAAGTTGTGAAATTGGGAAGGGTTGGAGCTCTAATTTTTTTTTCCTTTATCAAAGTTATTTAGACTATTCTGAGTCTTGTATTTCTACAAAAATGTAAGAATCAAAATGTTAATTTTTTTATGAAAAATTATGTTGGCATTTTGATAAGGGATTGTGTTTTCTATCTTTATTATTTTCTTCTATTTGTTCTTGGTTTTATTCTGCCTTTTATTTCTAATTTCTTAAGGAAAGATATGAGGATATTCCATAATTTTCTTCTTTTTTAATAAATGTACTTGACATTAAAAGATAGATTTGACATGTCATAAAATTAACCCACTTAAAGTATATAATTAAGTAAATTTTTAGTGTATTCACAGAGCTTAAAAACCACTGCCAACATTTACTCACAGACTCTTGTTCACTGCAAAAGAAACCAGTGTACTTTGGCAAAAACTCCTCATCCATCCTTATCTTTCCCCAGTTTCTGGCAAACCTAAACTATTTTCTGAATCCATGAATTTGCCTAGTCCAGATATTTCATACAGAAGAAGAAATATGCTATGTGGCCTTTTGTATTTGACTTCTCTCACTTAGTTACATGTTTTTTAGGTTCATCTATGTTGTAGTAAGTTTCAGGCATCTTTTAGCTTTTATAGCTAAATAACATTCCGCTATATTGATACGCCACTTCTGTTTATCTAACCCTCTGCTGATGAAAGTCATCCCATTTGTTGGCTATTGTGAACAACACTGTCATGAAGATTTACGCACATGGGTTTTTCATGGCCATGTTTTCAATTCTCTTTTTTCTACAGGCAAAGATGGACTTGAGGAAGGAGAATGACTTGTATTTGACTTCCATGAAACTATTTTTCACAATGCCTATATTGTCCTCCTTCACAAAAGTAATGCAGGAGTTTCAGTTTTTACAAATTGCTAATTAGCACTTGGTATAGTGTCTAATTTTATATTATAGCTGTCCTGTTGGATGTGAAACAGTATGGTTTTGATTTGTATTTTCTCTATGACTAGTGATATTGAAAACCTTTTTGGTTTGGCCATTTGTGTATTTTCTTGGGAGAAATGTCTGTTTAGATCCTTCAGGATTTAAAAATGTGATTATTGCCTTTTTATTTAATTGAAAGGTTTCTTTACATAAATCCCTTATCAAATATTTTCAAATATGTCCTCCCATTTTATGAGTTCTCCTCACTTTCTTACCAGTTTTTTGAATTAAAAAAGTTTTTTTTATTTTGATGAAGTGTAATTTATCTATTTCTTTTTCTTTTTTGTTTATACTGCTGAGAAAATGTGATTGGATCCAAGGCTTCGAAAAAAACCTAATGTAAAAACTACTACTTAACCCAAGGTCAAAAAATTTAAGAATGTTTTGCTCAAAAAGTTTTATAATATTAGCTTCTACATTTAGATCTGTCACCCAAATTAGGTTCATTTGTACATAGTGATAAAAACACCCAAACGCCCAGCAACTTTTTGAGAATATTCTTTCTCCCACTGAATGACTCTGGCACCAATATCAAATGCCAACTGACAATACATGCATGGGTTTATTTCTTGGCTTTCAATTCAATTCTGTTTATCTGCACATCTATTTTTTTTTTCCTTGTACTGGGAATCGAATTTATGATCTCACGCTTCCCAGGTAGGAACTGTGACACTGAGCTGTATCCCTGGCCCTGCATGTCTATTCTTATGCTAGTGCCACACAGCCTTGATTACTTGTGAATTTATAGTTTGTTTTGAAGTTAAGAAGCAGAAGACCTCCAACTTTGGCATTCCTAACATGATTTTTTTTGGTTATTTGTAGGTACTTGTGTTTTTGTAAGAATTTCTATTCTAAATGAAAGCCTCCGAAGAAAAGAAATATTCCAATTAATTGGATAGCAATGTAATTGCTATCCAATAATATCCAGAAAGGCTGTTTGGATTTTGATATGGATCATGTTGAGTATGTAGTTAAATCTGCGGATTTTACAATCTTAGCAAGATTAAGTTTTCCAATCCATGAACAAAGGAAGGATGTTTTTCTGTGTATGTAGGTCTTTTATAATTCCTTTCTTTAAACAATACCTCACAGTTCTTAGTACACATATTCTACACTTCTTTCGTTAAAATTATTCCAAATATTTTACCCTTTTCAATGCTATTTTAAGTGGAACTTACATTTTATTTTTATTCCAATTTCATACTATTCCTTCTTAATACACAGAGATACACAGGACTGTTAGTGTGTTGATCTTGAATACTGTTTAATTACTCTAATAGCTATTCTGTGGTTTATAAGATCATGCCCTTTAAAATTAGAAATAATTCTACTTCTTCCTTGTTAGTCTTGATACTGTTATTCTTTTTCTTGTTTAAAATAATTAATAGTCCTGTTTAAAACCTGATTACAGTTTGGCTAAAAGTCATCAGAGCACCCATTCCTGTCTTGTGCAAGGTTAAGTGTGCCCTTAGCTATGAGTCTCTTGTAGATGGCTCTTAACACGTGAAGAAGTTTCTTTCTGCTCTTAGTTTGTTCAGTATTTTTCCTACAAAAGAATGATGGACTTTTAAAAAATGTTTTATCTGTGTCCACTAAAGTGATTGTATGGTTTCTGTTCTTTATTAATACAATATATCATACTGACTGCTTTTTATCTGTTGTAACAACCTTAAATTCCTAAGATGAATCCTACTTAGCTATGGAATATATATATTTTTAAGTTAGTGGATTAGGTGTGCTAATCTTTTGCTGAAGAAGAACAAAAGAACATTAATTAAACATTGATTCTTTTTTCTTTTTTGTGGTGCTAGGGATGGAACCCAGGGTTTTAGACATGATTGGAAAATACTCTACTACCATACCTAGCCTTAAAGGTGGATTCCTAACCATTTTTCCAAACAAAAACATCTGGGTAAGTAATAACAGTAATAAATTAAATTAGACATAAACACCATTTTATGTCTACACTCCCTGTTACATTGCAAGTCCTATAAATGCAGATGAAAGACTTTCTGCTAGGTGTTCAAAATCTCCAGTACAGTCGAAATGCATATTAGAAACCCCCAAAAAGAATCTATAAATATGAAAATAGGTTATTTGAAAACAGAACTTTAAAAAAGGAAAATGAAAAGAGATGAAGAATCTTTCAGGGTTTATAAAATAGCACCAAAAGGGTTGGGTATTAGCTCAGCAGCATATGCGCCTGTGCGGCAAGCGCGAGGTCATGAGTTCTATCCCAGCTACCAAAAAAAAGAAAAAAAAAAAAAGCATCAAAAGAGGGTATATTCAAATTATGGTGGTTTAAACAGGAGAAAAACATAAAGGACTAGAGAACTTATTTGAGGAAATAATCACAATAAATTTTCTAAATCTAGAGAAATATATACATATGCAGATACCAGAAAGTCAAATATATCAAATCAGACTCAATATAAACAAGCATACATCAAGACATACTATAATTAAGCTGTCAGAAGTCAGAGATGAAAAGGATCCTGAAAGCTTTAAGAGAAAAGAAACACCTCACCTATAAGTAAGCCCCAGTAAGGACAGAAGCGGCTTCTCAACAGAAACAGTACAGGCTGGGAGAGAGTAGGAGGATGTATTCAAAGCGCTGAATGAAAAATACTGCTGAACGATAATACTTTACACAGCAAAGCTGTGAAAGAGATAGTTTCCTGACAAGAGCTGAGGTAGCTCATCACCACCAGACCTGACTTACATGAACTATGAAAGGGAATCCCTCAAGATCAAAGGAAAAAGATGGTAGTACCGTGAAAACATATGAGGACAAAACTCACTGAAAAAAGTAAGTACACAAACTCACAATACTCTAACACTGTGGTGGTGGTGGTGGTGGTGTCCAAATCACTTATATCTTTAGCAGAAAAGTTAAACAATAATCTAATTAAAAATAATAGCGAGAATAATTTGCTAAGGGGTTCATAATATAAAAATATGTAAACTGTGACATCAAAAACAAAATATGGAAGTGAGGAAGTAAAAATATTTTCTTTATGTGATCAAAGTTATCAAGTTAAAATAGATTCTTATAAGATATTTTATGCAAACCTCATAGTAATCACAAAACAAAAACCTATACTTTACAGAAAGAAGTAAGGAATCAAAGCACATCACAGTCTCACATATAGCAACATCACTCTCAACAGTGAAAAGTTGAAATGTAAGAGCTAGAAACAGAGACTAAAATGGTGGTTACTGGAGACATAGAGGTCATGAGTTGCAGAAATATTGGGGAAAGGATACAAAATAAAATCCCTGAAAGATTGAAGTGTCCTCAATACCAAAGTGATTAAGTATGTGAGGTGATACACATGTTAATTAGTTCAGTTCAATGATACACGTAGACATCTGCTCTGGGAACAAAGGAGGGACTGACTCAGTGCAGGCAGATAGAAACTGTCTGTACCAAAAGCCTGCCCTGCTACACCAAAGTACAGCCCAGGGGTGGCACCCTGAGAGGAGCAATTATTCACGCCATGCAAATCAAGGATCAGAGCAATCAACCAGGACAGAGAGAAAAGTTTTGATCAGGGAGCAAAATCTCTACTTATATATTTTTAAAAATTATAAATTGACAAATTATAGCTTTTGTATTTATGAGATATAAAGTGGTGATATTATGATTTTTAATACAGTGGTTTGACCAAATTAAGCCAAGTGACCATCACCTCAAACATTTTAAGCCATATTGAGGACATTCAAGATGCACTCTTTTAGTGATGTTGAAATGCACTCAACTCTTAGCAATATTTAACCAACAGTGCAAGAAATAAGAAGAAATTCAAACATTCCTCCTAACGCTCTGCACCAATTGATCATCATCTCCCCAGCCACCTGCATGTTAAAAACAATTTTAACATAATTCAGTCGACCACCCATGACTGGGTTCCATCTCACTACTGCCTACAACTCAGCACTGTCTCTCATAACTTTCTCTACCTAACTCTATTATTTCATGGCTGACAGTTGTGAAGTAGTTTCCTTCATTTGCTTTTCCAATTCTTTCTGCTTTCCAATATTATGCTACTGTTTTAAATAGAATAAAAATCTACTACATGTTTGATCATGAAAACATGGCTGTGCAGAAACACCTGGGAAATGGAGCCAGTCTCCACCATGGGCTGCAATAGCCATGAGTGTCTCCCAGCACTGACTGTGAAACAACTATAGTATTACAGTTTTACTTCTGCTCTAGCTAGTTCAATCATGATTTCCACAGGAGAGGAATGTCACTAGAATAATGAGTCACATGGGACAAATTGCACCAGCTGCTCTTGTCAATAGAGCCTGATGCATGATGATGACACAGAACCACAATTCTGAGGTGAATTTTATCATCTTTACCAACTTGAAACTAAACTCCTACAGCAAAGAATTCAAATACCTCCAGAAGCTTAATCTGCATATTTAACAACATGTAACCAGCACAGAACTATCAGGCTGCATTATCTCAATGATGCACATCATTTTTACCATTTATGAGAACACCATGAAAAAGCACTAGGTTCCACATTTCTTTTTACTGCCCATCATTTTTTTTGAAAGCTATTACACCTTTAATAGTTACGATCCTTCTCAATATATTCTAAACATCCATTCATGTGTTTTCTCTACCACTCTCAGGTTCATGCTACTATCTACAAGAGGTAGAAGAAATGACCCAAAAAATTTTGGTGCTTTTGACTGAAAAAATAATGATGATTCTATCTATCACTTGGACAAAGCAGAGCCAGTTTAGTGTTTGGTACTACTAATAATGAAAACACGTAGAAAGATTTTTTTCCCAAATAACATTTAAAACAATAAAATGCATAATTTACATGTGTTTAGAAAGAAAAGATATAACTTTCAAAATGTATTTTTATTTCTACATAACTCATGAAGAAGAAGGAAAAATAGAGGCGTAAGGAATTTGGTGCTTGTGCTTCAGTCCTTTTATGGCAAATAACCAGGGACAGAAAAAAATGTCTGTGGGACATTTAGGTTGCAGTTTTGCAAGAGAAGCTGAATACTTGACAAATTTCATCTCATCACATGGTTCTCTTCATCTGCTAATCTTAAATATTGTTTTATCATTAGATGAGTTCTGTATTTGACCACTGAATAATATGTAATTTGTTGGGGCCAGAGATACAGCTTAGTGGCATAAGTGCCTGCCTGGCAAGCACAAGGTAATGAGCTCAATCCCTGGTACCAAAAACAAAAAAAAAAAAAAATGTGATTTGTGAATTGATACCTGCTTTGATTTTAGCTTGCTTGAACTGTTAGAAAAATAACTCATTTCTAATATGCCACTTCTAATATAAGTGAAAGGGTAAGGGTGGAGCATTTATAAAGGACATGCTCAGCCCACAGGCACACATACAATCGCATGTGCATGCAGACGAGAGTGCAGTTTCCACTTTGGCTCCCAATCTTTTGGAATTCATGGAAGTGACAAGGACTGTGTCTTACGGGGAAACTCTCTTTTTCCACTTACCTAGAATCGTTCCCAACATAAGGGATTTGACAGCATTGAATTCTGTCCCTGATGACAGGGTGGCTTGTCTCCTTGGACTCTGGTTAACCTATTATATGATCCATAAGAAACAGACATTGACATGTGAGCAATTTTGACAATAAAAGAATGGAAATCAAAGTAGGGACAAGAAAAATGATAAAAGATGAGCGTTATGGTTTAGATCTGAAATGGCCTCCAAAGTCTCCCATGTTTGGAAGGTGATCAGATTTTGGGGATATTATCTGTGACCTGCTGTTAGGAGGGAAGAAGAGGGCCACTGGGGACTTGGCCTGAAAGGGTATCTCCCTTCCTGCTCCTCCCTTGACTCTGCCTCCTGGCTGCCATGAGGGAGCAACTTTCCTCCGCCAGAGCCAGCCAGTTATGGACGAGAAATGTGAGCCAAGATAAACTTCTCCTCCTTGAAGTTGCAGGAGTCAGATATTTTGTCCCAGTGATGAAAAAAATGACTCAGACAATGAGCCACATGTTAATACTAACAGGAAGGTTAAAGAAGCCAAATTCAAATAATAGATGATTTAGACAGAAGAAAACTCAAAAACAATTTCTGTATCACTCAAATTTCTTTCCCTCTCACTGTCTGCCCTTCTTTTGTTTTCATTCATAGTTCCAGTTTATATAAATGGTACAATCCATAAAGAAGTGAAGCAAGCTATTTTAAACCTCAAAGCTTAATTGAAATACTCTGATGCTTTTCAAAAATATAATCCCATTTTAAGCAAGAGCTTGAGTTTTTCCTTGTGATTAAATTGCCGTAGAAATTATTCTTTCACATTCAGTGGTATACTACTAGTAGTCACTATGTTAAGCTAGACGTAGTTCTACCTGGTAAAAGTAAAGTCAGTGATGGTAGCTTAATATTTGAAATGATCAAATCATCTAGGTGTGATAGCACCTGCCTCTAATCCCAGCCCTCTGGGAGGAGGATCACAAGCTAGAGCCCACCCCGGGAAACTTAACAAAACCCTATCTCAAATTAAATAAAAGAGGTCTGGGGATGTAATTCAGTGTGAATGGTCCTGAATTCAATCTTACAACCACAAAAAACTAACAAATACACTAA
>RJWM01030790.1:0-23058 GCA_004363535.1 Dasyprocta punctata
TGAAACTGATCTAAATAATAAAATATATTAAAAGAAAGCTCTGGACATGGTGGTGCATGACTGTCATCCCAGCACTCTGAGAGGATAAGTCTGAGCTCGGCCCAGGCAACTTAGCGATTTAGTGGAGCTTAACAGAGACACTGAGTCAGAAAAAAGAAATGCTTTTTTTTTTTTTTTGGCACTAAGGGATGAACCCAGAGCATTCACACTGAGCCACATTGCCAGCCCCTTATAATTTTTTTTTTTTAAATTTTGAGACAAAGCCTTGCTAAGTTGTCTGGGCTAGGTTTGACTCTGTCATCCTCCCTTCTCAGCCTCCCAGAATAATCCATGCACCTAGCTAAAAGGATAAATCTTGCTTTTGGGGAAGGCTTATGCAGGGTATGAATTATAGGACTGCACTTATGTGAATATGTGTCAGGGGCTACAAAGCTAGCTACACAAGTGGGTAAGTCTGTACAGTGAACTGACATAAGCCAGGAATAAGGGCTTGCATGCAGCATGGATGGGGATAGGTGATACGACTTGTTTTATTACCTTGTACTAGAAATGTGGTCAGCAATGGACCAAGTTCACATAGGATTGAAGTGAAGGGAATGTGGATTCTCAAAGGGCACAATGTGAAATGTGCTCCTGAAGTAATACCTGGGTGGTTGTGGGGAGAAGTCTTGTGAAGAGAGAGAGAGGAGTAGGGGTGATGCTATTTGAAATTTCTCTGGTTATTTCTGCAGAATACATGAAAAAAGCTTAGAAGGATTCCAGGGCAATACTAGGACAATACCTTGCCTATTCTGCAATGGGAAGTGGGAAACTGGGTGGCATAAGAAACTGCTCATAGTCTGCTGACTGTAGTCTGTGAGGGCTTGTCCGAGGCCAGGGGCCCATTGGCTCCTTACAGCTGCACGTGAAGAATGCTGTACTCAAAGGAAGTAGCAATGTGGTAGCATGAACAATTCTTATAATCGCCTATATATATATATATATACACACATATATTTTGGACACAGGGTTTTACTATGTGGTTCAAGGTGGTCTTGAATTTGTGGCAATCCCCCCGTCTCAGCCTCCCGAGTGCTGGGATTATAGGCATGTGGCACTGTGCCCAGTGGTGCATGACTGTCATCCCAGCACTCTGAGAGGATAAGTCTGAGCTCGGCCCAGGCAACTTAGCTATATTTTTAAGGCTGACTTCTGCACCAATCCTTCAGGCACCAATGAGGAGGCCCCAAAATTTTGAAAGATAAATTGGCCAAACTCATGGGAAAAGCCTTGCAACATCTGACATTGAACAGGAGGTGGGCTCCAGAGAACCAGAAAGGCTTGCCCTCTGCTCTCTCCATCATTCCATCATTTTCTTTTTCCTCCCCTTTCTCATGCCATTTTTTATCCCCAAATTATATACCCTTCCTAGCCGTGTGATCCTGGTGCACTTGGGACTTTGGTCATTCCTAAGTGGCAGAGTCTTAGCTACACTGCCTGTCGTGACGCTTCCCTGCTCTATGATTCTGTGGGCTTGGTCATTTGTCAAGAGGGCAGCATGGCACAGCAAGGCATAGGCAGGTCTATTAAGGGGCAATCATATATCTAAGTTATAACTTAAGGAGTGAAGGAAGGTATGAAATGGACTTTAGTCTTTTGATGTCTTACAATAGCTCTTGAGAATGATACAGGTTTGTTACTCTGTAACCTGTTAAGGAGTAGAAGCAGCCCTTCTTAAGGCTCTGAATAAAGTAAAAGATGCAATTGGAAGCTTTCATGATTAACTATTGAGGTTATACAACATCAGGAAAAACAATTTGTGATCGGGTACATTCCTTGAACTGTCTGCCTCTTCTAAGGGTGGGAATGGACAGGAGTCTCCAGATCTTCATATCTTGGAATAGCTCAACAGGTCTTCATATGTTTGGAATAGCTCAAGAAGAACTAAGGAACAAATGCAGGTAAGATCTTATTATAACTTAATGATAGCTTAAGCAGAAAAAGACTTTTTGTATGTGAGGTACTGGGGGTTGAACCCAGGGCCTTGTTCATGCAGGCAAGCACTCCACCCCGAGCTACATCCTCAGCAATACTTTTTTTTTTTTTTTTTTGTGGCACCAGGGATCAAACTTACAACCTTGCGCCTGCCAGGCAGGTGCTTGAGCCACTGAGCCAAACTCCCGGCCCTAGTTTTTTGAGACAGGGTCGCACTATGCAGCTCAGACTGGCCTTGCACTCACGTTGTAGCCCAAGCTGGCCTCGAACTCACAATGCTCCACCTACCTCAGCCTCCCAAGTGCTGGGATTAAAGGCATGTGCCACCATGCCCGGCTCAGCAATACTTTTTTGAAAAACCCTTTGGAGTCATGTCTGTGTTCAGAGTCCCAAATCTATTGCTCTATGGTTTATAAAAACTATCTATTAATAGATTTAGGGCCTGGCAAGGAGAAGGAATGCTCCTCTTGATTGTTGCCCTGCAATTTTCCCTAAAATATTGGGCAGGTCATTTTAAGATTTTCCATTTATTAATAAAATGAAATAATGCATGGATTACAGGGTTGCTATGAAGATATGTGAACCAAATATAGTGGGTACTCAATAAGTAAATGATTATCTTTAACCTTTTATGGATTCTTCCACACTTAACACACAAATCTTCGTAGTTTAGAAAAAATTTTCGATAAAGACTAACCTGGTTTTTCCTGTTCTTTTTTTTTTTTTGCGGCACCAGGGATTGAACTCACAACCTCATGCCTGTCAGGGCAAGCGCTTAAGTTTTTCCTGTTCTGACTGGCTCAATTTTCTCATCTGGAAATGATATTTTGGATTAGCATCAGTATGGCATTCCATTGCCAAAGCTAACCTGAAGATGTATTTTATTTGTCCCACATAAGATTTAAAGAAGAAAACTGTGTCAATGTTTATTGGAGAATTAAGATGTTGAATTATAGATGTAACTTAGTGGTAGAGTGCTTCCCTAACATGTGCAAGGCCCTGGGTTCAAAACCTAGTACTGAAAAAAATATTAAGATGTTTAATACAGAAATGTAGTTTCTCAGTTTATTTTGAAAAGATCAGAAAATGAGGAGACACTGAGCCTTTATTTTTGCTTGACAACAATCCGCTAGGGCCAAAAAGAGGCGGCCTCTTAGTTAAGGATGAATTCACTTTGCTAGCCACCACTTGACTTTCTTCACTCATTTGTGTAATACATTTGGTCCTGTAGTTATTTTAATTTGCAACCCTCTGATGGGAAGAGGATTTAGAGATGGAGGGAGGGGGGTGGGAGGAGAAGGGGAATAAAAAAAATTGAGATATATTATGTACATGTACCAGCTCCTCACAACAAATACAATCATTAGGTACTGCAAACAGGTATTAATGGAGTAGCATCTCCATTCCAAATTCTTCAGTTCACAAACTGCACATTAGTGACAAACACAACTGTGGCTATCTTCCCCACATAAACACAAATATGGCCATCATTCCCAAACTCATAAAACAAATTAAGTTTGTGAACCGAGGTACCATTGTAATTACAAAAATTAATAAAAATCTGCAGCCCTTTGGATATCAGAAAACTATGTCTGGCTCAGAATGGCTAATTATTACATCAGTGAATCCCTCACTATCTCCCCTCTATCATTCTTATCTGGCCAAAATAAAAAATCCAAGTTTGTGTTTATTTGTGGTAGTTATTGAATAACTGATTTTCATTTTGAGAAGTGAATTGAAAAGTCCTTTCTTTCAGTTGGATAGACTAGGTTAAACTGTGATGACACAATTCCCAACTCTCAGTGATTTAAAACAACAAAAGTTTATTTTTGCTTATTCACACAAAGCTAAACACAAAATGAAAATACTTCCCCATTTTCACACGCATGGAGACACACAAGTGCACAGGTATATATAACACATGAACTCAAGCAAAAAATGTATTTAAATCCTTGTCAGTTTAAATTGTACAACTTTCTCTTTGAGGATTTATGTAGGTCCCAGGGCCCAAGGAGGGAAATTAGAATATCCACCTTTGGCCAAGGAAATGCCCATACTACAAAAGAAACTGAAAGCTAGTAAAGTACCTGAAAGTTTAAAAAAGAATCTTGAAGCTTGTATTACTTTAAATTCCATGCAAGACCCCTAAGTAAAACACCAAATATGTAGTACCCACAAGTTTCACCTCTCTACCCCAGGGAGGCAGCCTCCACTTCTGGATTCTAGCTCAGGAGGGAGATGGACCCCAGACGCCCAATATGCAGAGAGACAGAGGGAGCTGGGCTGGATCGAAGAGAAGGTCCAACAGGCTGAAATCCTCTTCCTCCAGTGGGAGCTACAGGCAAGCAGGAAGTGGCAGGACCAGGTCACATCCATTTTCCTTCCCAGAAACTCCCGTTTACCCAATCTGATCCAGGCCTCATGCTTGTTTACCTGATTACAGACTCCCTCCTTGCTGATTTTCTCATTTCTAGTCTTGCTTTCACCTGCCCTTTCATCAAACCCACTCTACTTCTCTTTCTAAGGTTCAGGGTCTCTGAATATGTCTCTGCCTATTTCAGAAACATTTCCTGATTCCCTTTTGTGCAGTTGGTGGTCTAGACTTCTAAGCTCAGCATGCCAGATCTCTACAGGCAGAAGCCTCTCCAGCCTCATCACTCTCTATTTCAGAAGTTCCTCTAAGCCAATCCACCACTGGACAGGAGGACTCTCAGCCTTCTTCGCTGTCCTCCTGAGTGTTTCCCACTCTTCAGAACTCCTCAGATCTTATCACTGATACTTGTGAAGTTACCTCAGTTCCCCAACTAGAATGGAAGCTCCTGGAAGGCAGTTACCTCCTCCCAGGCCAGACCCTGGTTACTTCTTCATTCCCTGTCCAGACTTCAGCAGGTGGCTAGGGTCTGGAGAGAGAGAACTTGGGCTGGAGTCACGAGACCAGAATTCGCATTATCTTGCTACATGCCTTTAGACAAGTTCCTGCCTCTCTAAGGGCCTCATTTTCTTTGACATCAAGACACTGAACATTTGCTGCTGGGCACAAAACTGGCAAAAGTGATTCACTAAACAACCCTCAGCTGCAGTCCCAGAAGCAAGGCTGAGGAGCTTGGGGATCTAGACCTGAGGACATTCAATTTGTTGACCTCCTATTTCCTTGGTTAGTCTCTGCTTACTCTAGTAATCATTTCCCAACCACCTTTATTGCATCCTCTCCTTTAAGGAAGCAGGTTACCTGTTGGGCCACAGGGGTGGAGTAGGGAGATCCAGGCAGGGTTGGGGGATACAGAAGGGTTCAGTCGGGGAGCCTGGGATGAGTCTTTCAGACCTACAAGAGCCTCAGCTGCCTCCTGCTGCAGCTGCCACTCTGAGGCGGGAGATGTCCAGGCCAGGCGAGAGGATCCAGGAGCCTGCAAATGAAAGAGAAAAGCAGCCTGGGAACCACCATTTCTGCCCACCCCTCTATGTGCCCCTGTGTCCTTAGTTCCTTCACATTCTCTTGCTTTTCCCTTCTCCAGGATCAACCGCCTCCCTGGATCCTGGATGCCACTTCTTTCCCAGGACCTGTGGCTGTAGCAGAAGAGAGTCCGGGGCACCACAAGACTGTAGTATCACAGTTGAGCATCTAAAAGCAAGGAGAGAGGCCAAGGGGATTAAACACATAAACAGATATAAGGATTAGTTATGAGAACCTATTGGCCCTTTGAACTTTGTGGTTTTGGGTAAGTGTTGTGCCTCATTGGTGTCAGTTTATTTATTTTTTTATTTTTGAGATGGGGTCTCCTTTTGTAGCCCAGGCTGGCCTTGAACTCATGGCAGTCCTCTTGCCTCAGCTTCCAGAGTGCTGGGATTACAGGCATGTGCCACCAAGCCCAGCTTTTGGTGTCAGTTTAAAAAAAGTGGACAATATACTTAGAGAGACTGGGATTGCTGACCCTGCTGTGCCAGATGTGTTTTCCTTCCCTAGTCCCTGTGGAATCTGAAGGCAAGCAGCGACCACCTTCAAGAAGCTTTCTCTCATGAGCCTCTGAGGATCTTACCATCTTGATCTTCCATTTCAGTAGGCAAGCCTATCCCATTTCATCTCTTTAAAAGGATTTAATACTCATTATTTGTTCAAGTTAGGGCGTGTGTTAGGAATATTCTATACATTATTGTTAATTATTACAAAAACCTTAAAGTAATAGCATCTTTTATTTACTGATTTAAAAAAAACAGGCTCAGACACATTTAGATACTTGCCCAAAGGTTCACAGATAGGAAACAGTAGATCTGTGAGCACTCTATATTGCCTATTGGGAGTCTGGGAACTTTTCTTCATCATCCACTGCAGTATTCATAACAGAGTTAGGCTTGGAATAAATACACAGCTGTCTGTCTCTATACTCACGTGTGCGGCAGGCTAGGGAGCCCTTGGGGCTCTCCAGGAGGAGGAGCTGTCAGTACTGAGCGAGATCCTGGGAAGGCTGAGATGGACCCGTGAGTGGGCAGCCGGAGGGAGGTACCCGGGTCAAAACCTAAGGAAGACAAAAAATGCAGAGTGTATAGGGATCAGAAGTCACTGCTCTGTACTCCCCCTCCACACCTGTGTCCCTTTCCTCTTTCCTTTCTGATACATAGGCAGACTGGCACTGAATGAACATTGAATTCTTTTCCTACCAGGGAAGGGATGCAGAGGGACAGCAGGTTCTTGGCAGAGCAGGCGACACACCACTGGGGGTGGCATGGAAAGGCCTGGAGGCAGCCAGTGTCCATGGCCCCAAGGGCTGGGAGGCATTGGAGTCCAAGGCAAAGGCAAGGCTTCTGGGGGACGGCTGAGCAGCAGAGGCCCACAGGAGTTCTCCTGTAAGTGTAGAAGGCATAAGTCAGTTAGGTACAAAGCTGGAGAAGAGATGTGTTCTAGGATGAGATAGGACCCCAAAACTATGGGTGGGCCTTAAAATCCTACCCTCTCATTTTTCCCACAGAAGTGACTTGCCCAAGATTACATAATAAGTGGGGGGTGGGGCTAGAATCCAGATGTTGAGAGCACTGAGGAAGGGGTCTGGGTAGGAGATGGGGTGGAAACCACGCCCTTAGGGCATAGGATCTCCTTACCTTCCCAGGGGGTGTCAGTGCCAGTGGGATTGCCCCGTGAAGATTCTGAGCCAAGGGTGCTATGTTCTCTTTTCCAGCTGTGAGGGAGCAGGGAGAGCTCTAGTGAGCTCTTCTGGACTCCTTTCCTCCTCAAACTCTATTTGAGTTTTTATCTCTCTCTGACCATTTTCTTTTCTATGTTTTTTTTTTTTTTTTGAGACAGGATCTCACTATGTAGTTCAGGCTGGCTTTGAACTCACTATGTAGTCCAGGCTAGCCTTGAACTCGTGGTGATCCTCCTGTCTTAGCCTCTGGAGTGCTGGGATTACAGAGGTGTACCCACCTTGCATAGCTCTCTCTGACCATTTTCTACCTGAAGATTTCACTGCACTTGACCATTTTTTATAGTTGGGAGGCTGAAGCCCAGAAAATAGAAACAGCTCGCCCAAGGTAACATGCCCATTTATTGGCAGGACTAGGACTCTTTTCCTTTTTTACGCTTTCTCCACCAAACCCCTGCCCCATTTGCAGCTGGAAACACTCACACAGGACCCCTGGTTGAGTAGCTTCTTTCTTAACATGGATGGGTGCTTTGAGAGGGGTTGCTCCTCTCCTCACCAGTCCCTGAGCCAGGTGCTTCTTTAGCTGGGCCTCCTGCTGCCTGCGCAAAGCCACCTGGGCAGCCATAACCCTCCGACGTTCCCTAAAAGGGAGGGTGTGTTGCAAGTCAACAGCCAGCCGCCCTTTATAGGGAGCCCATCTACCTCCCCTCCTTAGACCTCATACTCACAGGATGAGGACACATTTGTGACACTCGCAAGCCTGAAAGAGGCAGAGGCGCTTATGGCCCTTGAGATGGGCTGTGATGCCATGATTGCGGCAGCGGGCGCAAGTTGGAGAGCGACTGACAGCTCTTCGGGGGACAAGTTCTGTACCCTGGATGGCTTTGGTCTCAACTCCTGAGGCAGAGTCAGCAGTGCAGTGGTGAGCAGCAGGTGTTTCACTGGGTTCCATGGTTCTAGGTGCAGGTGATAGGTTAGGATGGCTATGTAGGATGTCCTTTTAACCAACTCTACTGCTTTGGGGAGGTCACATCTGTGTTTTTCAATTCTGCCCCTCTCCAGACTCTAATTGACCTTGGTTTCTCCTTTCCTCACCCCACAATCATTCTCATTGGTCCTCCTTTCTAAGAAATTTCTCTCCTATTTCCTTTCTTAGGTATTCTTTCAATACAAACAGCATTCTCCTTCATTCACTGGCACACTTTTCCATGATGAATCCCAGTTTTGGGCATATGCATGCACTCCTAGGCTCCTCTTGATGCCCACATCCCTTTCCCACAAACACTCTGTTCCATCCAGGTTTACCCTGGCATCCTTTTCAACAACTGTCATCCTATTCTTTCGTATTTATCCAGTCCCAGTCGTCCACACACGATATCTATCTATCTATCTATCTATCTATCTATCTATCTCCATCTCCATCTCCACAGGCACTCTGTCATTGAGGTACATCCCCAGCCCCTTTTATTTTATTTTATTTTTGGTACCGGGGATCAAACTCACCACCTCTCGCCTGCCAGGCAAGCGCTTAGGCCACTGAGCTAAATCCCCAGCCCTCAGCCCCTTTTATTTTTGAAACGGTCTCACAAAATTGCCCAGGTGGTACTCAAACTTGAAACCTTTACACACATGTGCCACCAAGAAGCCCGGCTCCGAAAAACAAACAAACAAAACAAAACAAAACCAAAAAACTTTTATGGCCTCATCAATTCTTAACCCAGCATATGCCCTGCAATTCAATCTGCCCCTTGCTGTCCTTTAGTTTCTGTTCTTAGACTCTCAGTAATTACCTTATTCCCAGGGATTCCCTCCCCACTTTCAGCAGTTATTTTCATTCACTCCTTCATTCTACAAATGTTTACTGAATCCCTGCCACGCGCCGGGCCCCGTTCAAGGGCAAGGCCTCGCCTCGGAATGCCAATTTTCCTTCTGTTTTACCCAGCGCTTATGAACCCGCACCTGCTTCCAACAAATTAATCCCACGCACCCCGCCATGTAACCATTACTGCCGTACACCCTCCCAGCAGCCGCCCCACAAACGCCTGCCTGTGGCTCCACCGCACTCCAGGGTGTCAGGGAGGGGGCAGGGCACGAGGAACGCGCTGCGCCCAGGGGCCCGCAAGTGGGGGGACAGACGGGTGTGAGGGGCGCGAGGTGGTGAAGAGGATGCTTGGGGGCTGGGTGAGGGAGCCCGCGCAAGAGAAAAGGAGCAGTAGGGAGAGGGTGGGGAGGGCTCGTGTTCATGCCGCCACCCCGTGGTTACCACAGCCTCGAGCGGAGTCACTCAGTGGACAGCACTTCAAGGGTAGCAGAGAGAAAATGGTGAGAGGAACGGTAACGCTCGCGATAATTTTCCCTCGTCTTCCTACAAGAACCAATGAGCTTCGAGCACCGGCCACGCGGGGCAACCAATGCAGCTTGAGATGGTGCGCTGACAGCCCGCCCCTTCTTCTGTTTGGACTTCTCCAGGAGGCAGAGTAGCAGGCCAGCCAATAGTGCGTCGAGTTGAATCTCGTGCCGTTAAGCTCCCCTCCCCCACTGTGGCTGGCATTTCCAGACTATTCCTTTTCAGGCGAGGTGGCCAATGAGGCGTCGAGTACTGTCTCCAGGATGGAGGCCGGCCCTGCCCCCCAGGAACAGCAGATTCTGCCTTGCCTCCCTCACCTCGAGAGCGTTACCCAGACAGTATGCGCATGCGCCGCCACGCTCTTCTCTAGCCTGCGCTCTGATGTTTGCAGGCTGGCTGTGCTTTCTGCGTGGACTCCCCTGTTTCCTCTCGTGCTACTCTCTTGGTTTTCTAATTCCCGAGCTACCGGGTATTTCTCGTATGCGTTCTCCTTCCTGTGAGTTCCTTGTTTCTTAGCAGTTGTCACTTTCTTAAATTGCTCCTGTTTTCTTGTGTCTCTTTTTGTTTCTATGTCCAACTGTCTCTGCTTGTCTGTTTTGCGCCTTTTCGGACCCGTGTCCTCCCGGTGCTCCATTCCCTTGAAAGTCTGACTCGTCTGTAATTTTTTTTTCTTTCTGTCTTTGTGGCCCTCCACACCTTCTCTGTGCCTCTGCTCACAGATTTCATTCTTCTCAGGTCACCCCTCTTTTCTGTGTCTCCCTAAAGACCCCCTCTTGTCTTCCTTTCCCATCCTCCCCGTGTGTTCCGTTTCCTCTCTGCATCTGGTATCCGGATGGGATGGAGGCGCTGCGTGGCTCCCCTGTGGCTTCCCTCTCTTATTCCCCATCCGAGTCCCCGTCCCCCATCTTTGCGCCCCACACCTCATTTTCCTGCCCCTTTGCTGTGCTCTTTGCCGGTTCTGTCTCTGTTCAAAGTGCCATACCATCAGGTTGCCCTCCTCCCCTCTCTGTAGGTTTGTCTCTTGTAGTGGTGGGGTCCCTCTGAACACACTATCATTGTTTCTTTAGAATTTCAAGTCTTTTCTACTTGGGTTCCTGCTTGTGCGCACATTGTTGAGTCCTGTCGTTTTGCACCCCAGGCTGGTGTGTGCAGTCTTCTCTGAACCCCTGAGTCCCTCTGTGTGACCCTTTGTCAGTCTTAATTTCCCCTTCCCATGTCCCATCTTTTCTGTGGGCTTTGACTCCTTTGATTACCACAGATTTCTGAGTTAGAGACACGTGTGTCTGTGCCATTCCAGCTGAAAAAGGTGGCGGAAGTGACCTCCAGTTGGGCTGCTGTGCAGAAGAGCTGTTCTAGATAACGCTGGAAAGGTTGTTTGGAGCCAATCTGAGGGTGTGGTGAGGTGGATGGGTGAGGGTTTTAAATGCCAATTTAAGAGACTGAAATCTGATCTTTTAAGTGGGGAGGGAGGAGGAAGAGAGAGGAAATAACATTTATAGAGTTTAGCATTTGCCTGGCAGTTTATATTAATTATCTTATTACTCTTTACAGTGACCCCATGAGACGTATTAGTATGCTTTATTTTTTTTTTAACTGTTCCAGGATTTCTTTTATTAGCACACGATTGCAGTACATAAAGTTTACATTCCTTGTTTGGAGTTGGTATGCATACATAAGAGTTTAATTTCTTTTTTCATCCCCTTTCCCTTCCTCCCTCTATCCATCTCTTGAGTCCCTTCCTATTTAAGAAATTCATTAATGAGAAAGGAGGCTCAGAGTTAAGTAAATTGTACATGATTGCATAGCCTGTAAATGGAAGGATAGAGATTACAGATTTGCTCCTTGAGTGCAAGGCCTTTGAACTTTGTATCCCTTTCTACATTGTTTCGGTTATTTCCACTAATCCTTATTCCTTGATTTCATGCCTTAACTTTTCGATAGGCAGTCATTCTGTATGTCTTTTGGTTTGTGTGTGTTCTTCCCAGATTTAAAAAATTAGTACTTTTGTGGTAGTAAGGATTGAATCCAGGGCTTCATGCATACTAGGTAAGCACCCTATCCCTGAGCTACATTTCTAGCCTTTTTATCTTCCATTTTGAGACAGGGTCTTGGTAAGTTGCCCAGACTGGCCTAGAACTTTCAGTCCTCCTGCATCAGTCTCCTTTGCAGCTGGAATTATGTGTGTGTCACCACACCTGGCTATACATGATTTTTTTTTTTTTTTAATTTATAGAAATGATATTATGTTATTTATTATTTAAAATAATCAGCACTGTACTTTTTATGATCTGTCCAGGTATGCATGTGCACATCTAACTGGTTGCTTTTAACTGCTGTGTGATGTTCTGTGGTGGGCATCCTCTGCGTGTTATGCATTCACTTAGTTTCAGGAAGGAATGGTCTGTTGCCTCAACTCACCATCACATTAGTACTGCAGCCTCAGACACCTGATGTGGAAATTTTCATTACCTTAGGATATATGACAAGTGGGTGTTTATAAACCTAGTTGACTAAATATTAATATTGCCAGACTTCTCTCTATAATGCAATGTTGGGCCTAAGATCAGACGTCTCAACTTCTTTGTTCATCAGGGTCTAGGAAAGGGTCCCATCCACCATCACCCCAATTTGTACCTACATTCATGCCAGCACTTGTTATTTTCTGGTTTTCTTACTATTGGCAGTGGCAGTCTGAGACATGTACAACAAGGACACGTCTCAGGATTGGTCCAGCATTTCCTTGATTATTGGGTTTGAGTGCCTTGCTTCATACCTTTCTAGTCTGCTCTTCTGAGGATTACCTCTTCAAATACTTGGTCCATTTTCCTGTTGACTTGAAGGAGATTCTTGGCCATTGTTGTTGGTTTAAGGTGTTACATATATTCTTATGCCAACTTTAGCATTTCATAGTTCATATTTTTATACAGTTTAGGTTTTCAAATTTATCAATGTGATTGTTATTATCATTTTTATGATTTGTAAAACATCTTCTATCATTTCTCAGTTTTCATTCTGTATTTTATTTGCATTTTCTTTCTTGAGCTGAATAACCAAAAAAGTATCTAATTAATCTTTTTGAAAAATGAATGTTAGATTTTTTGTTAGTGTGGGGATCTAGGTGAGCACTCTACCATTGAGCTATACCTCCAGCCCAAAGATTTTTTTTTAAATAATGTTGCTTATTATTTCATTGCTGTTATTTTTATTTCCATTCTTTTTTGGGAGTTTACTTCATTATTTATTATATAATTTCTTGAGGTAATTGATAAACATACTTATCTTTCAATGCTTCTTGTTTTCTGATAGATATTTTTAAATCTATAAATTCACTTATGCCAGGTGAGGTGACACATGCCTGTAATCCCAGCACCAAGAGAGGCTGAGGCAGGAGGACACAAGTTCAAGTACCACCAGGGCAATGTAGTGAGACTGTATCTCAAAAAAATAAAA
The DNA here is from genome assembly GCA_004363535.1 of Dasyprocta punctata. NCBI lineage: Eukaryota > Metazoa > Chordata > Mammalia > Rodentia > Dasyproctidae > Dasyprocta > Dasyprocta punctata. Next base: position 12,904 of record RJWM01030790.1, read on the forward strand.
AAAGAAAGAAAGAATTGGGAATGTAGGTCAGTGGTGGAGCACCCCTGGGTTTGATTCCCACTACTGCAAAAACGAAAGCCAAAACAACAGTCTAAGTGTACTTCTAAATACTGCTTTTGTTGTATCCCACATTTTTTTTTTTTTTTTTTTTTTTTTTGCGGCACCGGGGATTGAACTCACAACCTCGCGCCTGCCAGGGCAGGCGCTTAAGGCACTGAGCCAAACTCCCGGCCCTGGTTTTCCGAGGCAGGGTTGCACTATGTAGCTCAGGCCGGCCTTGCGCTCGCGTTGTAGCCCAAGCGGGCCTCGAACTCACAACGCTCCGCCTACCTCAGCCTCCCGAGTGCTGGGATTAAAGGCGTGTGCCACCACGCCCGGCTTTGTATCCCACATTTTGATGTGTAGTTTAAAAAAAACTTTTGGTTTTGAAGTGATTATCGGCTCATGGAAAATTGAAAAAAGAATGCAGAGTCCCTTGACCTTTTGCCCACGAGGACATCTCATATGACTGAGCAGAACAATATTATTAACTAGATACTTTAGTTTTCAACAGATTTTATATGCGTGTGTGTGTGAAAGAGAGGAAGAAAATTTGTTCAATTCTAAATATTTAAAAAATTTCTTTATTTGATCAAAGGGGACTTAGTAATATGCTAATTAATTTTCACACAGGTTTTTTTTTGTGTGTGTGTGTGGCACTGGGGATCGAACTTACAACGTCGTGCCTACCAGGAAGGCACTTAAGACACTGAGCCAAACTCCTGGCCCTAGTTTTTTTGAGACAGGGTCGTGCTATGTAGTTCAGGCCGGCCTTGGGTTCACACTGTAGCCCAAGCCGTGCTTGAACTCACAATGCTCCTCCTACCTCAGCCTCCTGAGTGATGGGATTAAAGGCGTGTGCCACCATGCCCGGCTTCACACAGGTATTTTAAGCATTCATTTGCTACTGTGGTCTCATTGCATCTGGCTGGAGAACAGCTATATAATTCTGGCCCTTTAGATCAGCACTGTGGCCAGGGAGAGGACCTAGGTGGGAGAGTGGGGGCCAATACTCTAGAAGTGGATGTGCTGGATGCAGTTTAGATTGGAGGGAGTTGAGAAGTTTGTGTCCTGAAGGTCTCAAGAGAGTTTGTGCCACAGCAACTGACACAGTCAACTTTCTGCTTTAGAAACAGTGACCTAGAGGCAGGTGGACAGAGAACTCAGGGACCCACAAGAACCCAGACCAAAATTAGTTCCAGACTGACCTCTAGCATCCAGGAGCCAGACACAGAACCATGGGACCCCAGCGTTTGCGACCTGTGCAGCTGCTCTGCCTCCTATGGGCCATCACCTTCCTGCCTCGTATGTCCTGTGGGGCTGGATGTTTTAAGACTCCAAAAAGTGGGAGGCTGGATCCATGCCACTAGGGGAAGGTTGGCTGGGTGTTTGGGTTCTGTAGAGGACATGGAGGTTGAACTCCTGGTTGGCAGTTCAGGGCTAAGATGGTGTTGTGTGTGAGGGGGTAAATGAGTAGAAAAAATTCTCTTTTTTAGGGACTGGAGGTCTTTTGTGCTATGAAGCAACAGCTTCACTCTTCAGAGGAGTTAACTCCGCTAACTGGCGCTGGCTTCTGTTGAGGAGCATGGTGTGTAAGCTGAGAGAGGGCTGCGAGGAGACACTAGTGTACATTGAGACAGGTGAAGTGGGGAGAGAGTTTGATAAACTTTTCCTTTGCTCACTCGTTTGACCACAGCTCCATTTTCAGCGCCCAGGGCTAGAGTTCCATATGTTTACTTCACTCCATGTTTGGGAACATGTTATGACACTGTAAGAGCAGGGTGGGTCCCAGTTTGTACTGCAGGCTGGGTAAGAGGGCAGGTCACTGGAGGAAGAAAAGAGGATGGGGCACAAGGGAGAGAGGGGATGGAGCTCCTGCAAAGCAAAGGATGACGAGACACAGATAGAGACCCCAGCAGCTGCAGTGAGTAGACACGGAGGATAAGCAAAGCAGGGTGGGTATAGGAAGCATGGGGGTAAGGGGTGGACTCTGGGTGAGGCAAATGACACTGATCACAAATCCTCTGCTCCTCAGGGACCAGTCAGGGAGTTTTGGGTTTTAAAGGCTGCAGCTCAGCCTTATCTTATTCTCCACAAGTCTCCTACCTTGTTTCTCCACCTGGAGTGTCCATTGCTTCCTACAGCCGCGTCTGCCGGACCTATCTCTGCAACAACCTCACCACCCTGCAGCCGATTGTGAAACTCAAGGCCAGCGCTCCTAAGTCTGTGGCATTTTCTTCCCGTACTTGCCCATCCTGTGTGGGTAGGCACAGCCAGGAATGTCTTCCAGTTTTTGTCGTCACTCAGACTTGCCCTAAGGATACCCTTGCATGTTACAGTTCCACCTTAAAATTTCAGGCAGGTGAGAGCAGAAGTTTATCTGATGCCTGTCCTATGCTAGGTGCTACCTAGTGCCTTCATATATCTGAGAGAAGCTGGGATTTGGAGATGGGAACAAGGGTGCAGGGGACCAGCCACATGAATGCCAAGGAAGAAGGGATAAGGCCGCTGGTGCCCAAGGGCAGGTGAACTAGTTTATGAGAGGCCTCTGGTAAGAGGGAAGGATTCTTGAGTCCTGAAAGTGTCTCTGATTCTTACCTTTCTTCCTTATAGGGTCTCTCAATACCACTTTCCTGCTCATGGGCTGTACTAATGAATATGAAAAGCTTTTATCAAAATTTCATCATATTGGAAGTATCCGAGTGACTGAGGTCCTAAACGTTATAGAGAGGTCCCAGGTTATTGGTGCAGGATCTTCCAGTCCAGGTTCTTCTTGGGGCTTCCTCTTGGGCCTCCTGCTTATCTTCAGGCACTGATATCCAGCTGAACTAGACAAACACCCATATCCCGTCAGATAATCAAATAAAGTTGTAGAGTTACATTTATGTTTTGTCCTGTGGTCTTTGAAAGTGTGGAGGTGTGGAAGGTATGAGGAAGGCTACGCATGTCCAGGCAGTGACTCAGGGATAGAGAGGTCTAACAAAATGATGGTGTCATGACCAGCAGCCAAGGACTGTCTTTCAGGAATGAGAGGAACGTAAGGATATTCTGCAATGAAGTGAGATTAAGACAGTTCATTACCGTCCTTAAAGAATGACTAAAGGTTGAGTTTGAGGCCAGCCTGGTCTCCATAGTGAGTTCAAGGTTAGCCTGGACTATACAAACAGACCCTGTCTCAAAAAAAAAAAAAAAAAAAAAAAAAAGAATGGATCAGGTGTGATGGCACATGTCTGTAAACCCAGAAATCTGGGAGACTGAGGCAGGAGAATTGAAAGTTTGAGCCCTAGGCTGAGCATGATGGTGCACACCTTTAATCCCAGCACTCGGGAGGCTGAGGTAGGAGGACCGTGTGAGTTCGAGGCCAACTTGGACTACAACATGAGTGCAAGGCCAGCCTGAGCTACATAGTGCGACCCTGCCTCAAAAAACCAGGGCCAGGAGTTTGGCTCAGTGGCTTAAGCACCTGTCTGGCAGGTGCGAGGTTGTGAGTTCAATCCCCGGTGCCACAAAAAAAAAAAAAAAAAAAAAAAAGCCCACCCTGGGCAACTTAGTGGCTTAGTGAGGCCCTGTTTCAAAATTGAAAAAAGAAGTCTGGCTGTATGGCTCGGTGAGAAGTCCCTGGCTTCAAGCTAAAGGAGGAAAATGGCTCAAGGCAGAGGTAGCTCTCCAAAGACTCTCATTTACCCATGAGTTTCTGTAATCATATTGTGTCACTGATGAAATAATGTAACAACACCTAATATGGTACTCAGCACATAAGAAAAATTTTAAGACAATTATATTTTGAGCATTTTCTTATATTTATTAATTTATAGAACTTTGTTGGGATATAACTCACAGACCATAAGAGTCACCTATTTTAAGTGTCTGATTCAGTGGTTTTCAGTATATCTACAAAATTGTACGACTATTATTGAAATCAATTTTGAAACATTTTTTTCAATCCCCAAAGAAACTCTATCTCCATAGTCACCCTTATTTCTTCCAAATCCCCACAGCTATAGGCAGCCACTAGCCTATTTTGTCTCTACATATGTGCCAGTTTTGGACATACTGAATCATATATTGTACCATATGTGATCTTTGGTGACTGGTTTCTTTCACCTACTATAATGTTTTCAAGGTTAATCCATATCGCAGCATGCATCAATACTCCTTTTTCCTTTTAATGCTGAGGAGTGTTTCAGCATTGTATTGATATACTGCATTTTCAGCTTTCTGGGGGCTCAGGGAGCGGAATGCTCACTCAGGAGGTGCTTCAGTTTGGATGATGGGTGTGGTTTCAAGGAAAGGCACCAGGGGTAAGAAGTTGATGAGAGAGTTTCCACAATCTCTAGGCAGCGACAGTGACTGTCTCAAGGGAGTTAATTAATTAATTAATTTTTTATTTAAGAGAAAAAAGACACAAGAAAAACAAAAAGCAAAAGAGACAAACAACAACAAATCCAATACAATAACAGTATAGGTTTACAAAACAAGGTGATAGGAATTTGACAATAGTCGTAATATTTCATATCATTACCTTCAAAAGGGTTGCTTAGATTAATAGATGTAGACATGTAAAATTGATCTAATCATGTGAGTATTAACTTTTCCAATAACTAATACACTTAGTAGTGTAGTCATTTTAGCTATCTAATGTGTGTGTGTATATATATATACACACACAAATTTATGTCTTTTTCCTTTTCCCTTCTCTCCTCCTTTTCCCTATTCCAATTACTTTTCCACTTTGAGCAGTTTCTTAACCATACACAGTATTTATTGTAGATTTTGGATCATATATACTTTTTCAGTTTCTTACACTAGGGAGACAATATGGTATTTACACATGTCACAAGTATGGTCTCAAGTTGCATCCATTTACTTATAAAAGTCTTGATGCAATCTTTCTTTATAGCTGAGTAGTACTCCATCGTATAAAAATGCCACATCTTTTTTATCCATGCTTCAGTTGATGGGCACTTGGGTTGTTTCCAAGATCTGGCTATTACAAATTGTGTTGCTATAAACATGGGTGCACATATATCACTGTGGTATGATGTTTTCAATTCTTCTGGGAAAATGCCCAGAAGCGGGATAGCTAGGTCAAATGGAATCTCTAATTCTAGCAGGGAGTTTATTTTTTAAGTTTTGGATTTTGTTTTGCAATGGGGGGTGGGGCTTGAATCCAGGGCTTTGACCACATTAGGCGAGTTCTGTACCACTGAGCTAAATCCCATCCCTTGTGTCTCGGGGCAGAGACTATGAGGCTGGAGCAGGTGCTCAGCTTCCTTGAGGCCTTACTTGTAGTGCCTCAGAGAATGTAGTACTTTGCAGGGAATGTGATGGATGTGCCAGCAACCCAAACTCAGACACCTGTGGAAGGATCGCTATGTGTAAATTAGAGGAGACTCAGATCATCCCTGGAATAACTTACTTTCTTTCTTTCTTTCTTTTTTTTTTTTTGTCAGTACCGGGAATTGAACTCACAACCTCACACCTGCAAGGCAGGTGCTTAAGCCACTGACCCAAACTCTTGGCCCTACTTTTTTCGATGCAGGGTCACACTATGTAGTTCAGGCCAGCCTTGCTCACGTTGTAGTCCAAGCCAACCTTGAACTCACAACGCTCCACCTACTTCAGCCTCCCGAGTGCTGAAATTAAAGGAGCGCGCCACCATGCCTGGCTCCCTGAAATAACTTTCTACTTTTGTCTTTCTTTGGAAAAATAGAAAAGAGCTGTCAATCAAGCAGTCTCTTCTCATCTGTGTCCTCCCCGCTGTGGTGCTTGCGAACCAGGGACCCTAAGATACTGTATGTGGTTCTGACGACCATCAACTAATGAAAGGGGGCTAAGCTGTGAGCTCCCAGTTCTTTTATTCCTATCAGCTGAGCATTATCACAAGGGAGAAGGTGGGCAGGTGTGCTGGAGCGTGACATGACCCTCCTTCAGGCCTCCCACTCAGGAGCTGGCGGTGCCATGGACAAATGGCACCACAGTCAGGATGACCCAAAGCCAGGTGTCCATGCGAAGTCTTTAGTAAAGAAGATGACAAAACTGCCTTGAGAACGTGTGGTGGACAGAGCAAGTTTCTGTTAAAGATGCCCCTATATTCATTTGCAGAATCCGTGAATGTGTTCTGTGGTAAAAGACAGTTTACAGATTATGTTAGGATCATGAATTGGGAGATTCTTGTGCTTTTTGCAGGTGGGTCTGAGATAATCACAAGGTCCTTTCCTCACGAGAGAGGGAGGAGGGGGAAGAGCAGAAGGAGAGGGACTTCAAGAGGCCACACAGCCAGCCTCAGAGTCGGGGAAGGGGGCCACTGCCAAAGAGAGCAGGTGGCTGCCAGGGACTGGCAAAGGTGAGGAAATGGACTGTCCCCTGGAGCCTCAGAAACAGTACAGCCATATGGATGTCTTGTTTTATGCCACTATCTTTGTGACAATTTGTCAAAGTTTCAGTAAGAACCTAATGCAAGAGCAGTTACCTGGTTTAACCTGACACCATGCACATGGGAGATAAGGATTTACTAGGGCTAAATCACGTCGTGAAACTCTGTGAGTAGATTTCCTGCTTCTCATCTCAGGACAGGCAGCACTCAGGGGATGGCTGAACACGCTCTTAGCTTTATGTAGTACACAGACTAGCTTATTTATGGGAATGCGTGGTGCTTGACCCAAGTGAACATATGTGAGGATGTCACCATGCCCAAGGCCTCAGGGAAGGACTGGGAGCAGTGGCCCAGGTGCTGCAGGTAGACATCCTGCAAGGAAGGACTGGGAGGAGACACTTTGTCCCATCACTTGGAGCCTGGAGAGTTTCACTGGGAGAGCCCTGCACCCATGTCTTGGTGTTGAGGTGTGGGAGGAGGCTGGTTCCAGGGAGACCCAGCTGGGGACAAAGTGGAAAATGATGGCATGGGGGTGGGATTAGAGGCTATGGGAAGTGCTTTGAATCTGGATGTGTCCCACTTTAGTTACTCTGACATTCCCTGTGTCCCCACGGGGGTAAAGATGTCGTGAGCACTGGTCTTTAAGGCAGAGAGGAAACTCAGTGTCCAGGGATTCTCATTCGGTACCTGGAGAGTAAGGATTGCTAAGCATCATGCTGGCTGCAGGGCTCTGTGAATCTCACCTCCCCTGTGCACGGACCCGGATCTTCACACTGGAACTCAACTCCCAGCTCTTGTCTTCTAGGAAGAGGAAATGTATTGGAACAACTTACAGATTACATTTCCCGTGTCTGATGCAGGAGAGAAGTGACCTGGAATTTCAGATGAATTTCTGCTAAGAGAAGTTCCCGTGAGAACAGAAAGCACCAACAGCAAGGATCCTCTTTATTCAGCTCCTTTCCAGGGATACTTTAATTTCCCTGGATGCTCCTTTCTGGAGGAGAGGTGTTCTCAGGGAGCCCATCTAAGTCCCAGGAGGACCCCCTACCCTTTGAGTTTTCTAGCCACCTTGGGGCTTAGACTCTAACTCTGAACCACAACCAGAGTCTCAGGAGAATCATCCCTTCGACTCCTAATGAGAAGGAAACCAAGAGGCCAAATCTCCGGGGGTTAATCCAGCAGTAAATGTTCACATGGGGTCTAGTAAATCTTGTGAAAAGAATGAAGAGGCTCCTGAGTGTCTCCCAGGCTTTGGCTCAGCCAGAGTTGCTCTGTGCCGAGGCCTGGCTATGCTGAGATGCTCAAGGGACCTTTTACCAGGCCCCTCCTTCCTCTAATCACCACCTGATCCCATTTCCTGGATCTCAAAGCAGAGCCAGTATGGGGTGGAGATAGGTCCTGGGTCCCCTTCAGTCCTGTGGGACCAGAACGTGCATACCCCACATTCACCTTATAGATGGAAACAGGTGGGGCTGGGGAGGTTGGCCTGGTGGGTGAGAGAAAGTGGAAAGCGGATGTCAGGGGACAGGGAGGAACGATCATTGAGGCCAAGATCCAGTGAGCAGATGCTGGGCTTGGCCTGGCAAGTTGTAGTCTCTGAGAGACCAGTGCTTGCATTCCTATGTTGACTTTTTCCATTTTCCCTCAGAAGTGAGCAGGTTTGCTTTTTTTTTTTGTGGCACCATGGATTGAACTCACAACCTCGCGCCTGCCAGGGCAGGCGCTTAAGGCACTGAGCCAAACTCCCGGCCCTAGTTTTTTTGAGGCAGGGTCACACTATGTAGCTCAGGCCGGCCTTGCGCTTGCGTTGTAGCCCAAGCCGGCCTCGAACCCACAACGCTCCGCCTACCTCAGCCTCCCGAGTGCTGGGATTAGAGGTGTGCGCCACCACGCCCGGCTTCAAGGTTTGCTTCTTGAGCACCAGCCTGCATGAAAGAATTGACATCTGGTTTCTCTCCTGGTTGTTCCCATTCTGTGTTTTCATTACCCTGGGATCCCTGACTGATGCTCCCAGTGCTCACTGTGTACCTGCCAGATACCAGGACCTCTTGGCGGCAGACAGAGGGAACTGGGGTGGACTCAGGAGAGGGTGAGGCTGCTCTTGCCCCCGAAGAGGGCCCAGTTCATGTCCAGGGCTGGGCTGACTTTGCCTGAGCAGGTGGAGGAGGGTGCTCTGTGCTGTGCTGAGGTGACAGAGCCCCTGTCCTGAGCCTGCATGGCTTCAGCCCGTGTGAAGGGCGTAGGGTGGGCTTATCAGGAAGGCAGGGCCATCAGAGGGTCTGTGGCCTGGAGACAGGTATAGGAGTTGTCAGGAGGGTATGAGGAAGCCTGGGTCCCTCCAGCAGGAGGGCTTGGGGGCCCTCAGCTTGCAGGGCATCAGGGTAGATAAACATTTTCTAGACAGAAACCCTTTAGACATTTTGAAGCAAGTGAGCAAATGAAGCCCAGGAGGTGACTATGGCAGTTGGGCAGTTGATCCTACAGGTCCAGGCTGACGTGGAAGTTGGGGTCCCCTGTAGTGTTTTTCAAGAGCCCTGCCAGGAAGGGGTCTGGGAAAGGGCCTGAACCCAGAGATGACTGTAGGAGTAGACACTGGAGGGTAGGCCTGGGCTTCCAGTCACAGATCAAAGGGGCATTCGCCGGGGTGGACACTTGGGGCTGTGCTCTCAGAGGTTGTGCTGTTCACTGGACCTACGAAAGGTCAGGCCTATTCATGAGAATGCAGGGAGAGGTCTCAGCATTGTGGCCAGAGAGGGAATATGGAGGGGTCTCTTTTCTATTGTGAGGGTGGAGACCTCCTTTCTCCACTAGGTGGTGGTAGAGTGGGGAGGGTGTCCCAGGAGGAAAGGCCTTAAGCAGACACTTCTAACTTGGTCCAGAAGAGTTGCTTCAGAAAGGCAGTCACCCAGGAACTCAGGAAAGAGACTGAGGACTAAGGAAAGGAATCAAACAATAAGGGTTTGCTTGATTGACAGGTCTGGGCCATGGGAGGGTGTTATGGTCCATTTTATTTTATTTTATTATTTTTTTATTTTAAAGAGAGTAGCCGGGCGTGGTGGCGCACGCCTTTAATCCCAGCACTCGGGAGGCTGAGGTAGGCGGAGCGTTGTGAGTTTGAGGCCCGCTTGGGCTACAACGCGAGCGCAAGGCCGGCCTGAGCTACATAGTGCAACCCTGCCTCAAAAAAACCAGGGCTGGGAGTTTGGCTCAGTACCTTAAGCACCTGCCCTGGCAGGCGCGAGGTTGTGAGTTCAATCCATGGTGCCGCAAAAAAAAATAAATAAATATTTTAAAGAGAGTAAAATCCACCAAAACGTAACAGAACAAAGTCAATCAAAACAAAGCAGTAGAACTGATACAGAGCTTCAAAGAAAGATACTATGAAAACAATAGCTACTATAGTATATCTTGTTATTTTCAGAATAGTTGACCATTCCAACAGGTATAGTAAAATCAAACCAAAAGCCGGGCATGGTAGCGCACGCCTTTAATCCCAGCACTCAGGAGGCTGAGGTAGGAAGAGCACTGTGAGTTCGAGGCTGGCTTGGGCTACAATGCAAGTGCAAGGCCGGCCTGAGCTACATAGTGTGACTCTGCCTCAAAAAACCAGGGCTGGGAGTTTGGCTCAGTGACTTAAGCGCCTATCTGCCAGGCATGAGGTTATGAGTACAATCCCTGGTGCCGCAAAAAAGAAAAAAAAAAAAAAAAAATCAAACCAAACCCCCCCACAATAAAACCAA
>RJWM01030791.1:0-23234 GCA_004363535.1 Dasyprocta punctata
AAATGATACTATGGACAAGGAAAGGGAGGGAAAAGCAGTGAGTCATTCTATTTGCCAAGGGCCAGGGTTTCCTTTAAGCATTTATAACACCTGAATTAGTTTGCTAGGCTGACACAGTATGAAGTCTCATAAAATAGGTGGCTCAAGTGACGGGATAATACTGCCTCACAGTCCTGGAGGCCAGAAATTCCAAGTCAGGGTGGTAGCAGGGATGGTTTGTGCTGAGGGCTGTGAGGAAGAATAGTTCAGGCCTCTGCCCTCGCTCGTGGAGTGCTAGCAATCTCTGGTATTGTGCGACTTGTAGATCTTTGCTTTGGTCTTCACGTGAAATTCTAATGTGCATTATCAATTTCCCCCTTTCACAAGGACACCAGCCGTAATGCAGTAGCATACACCCTGTCTCAGTATAACCTCATCTTAACTGATTATATCTGCAGTGACCCGATGCTCAAGGAAGGCCACGTTGTGACGCACTGGGGCTAGACCTTCAGCGTAGGCATTTTAAGCGGACACCATTCAGTGTAACACTGACTCTCTGAATAAAGTTTTGTTTTCTGGGTTGTTTTAATTGTTTTCCATTGTAATGCCAGTAAGTGTAAGGAGATTCAGAGTGTCTGATTACAAGCCACCACCCATGGGAGTCATATCATTGAGCTATGGTATAGAAGGATAATGATGCTTAGGATGGAAATGATTTCCTGTGCACTTTATTTTAGACTTTTATTGGTTCCATTAGCTTACACGGCAAAAGGCATTTCTAATTCAGCATATTGTATTTCTCATATGCCACTTTGATTTCAAGCTTTGGTTGAAAGAGAGCCAACTGAGACTGAGAATCAAAGCTGTAGGAAGGTGAAAGGACTTCATCAAATCCATGTTCCTGATTTATACAATAGAGGAAACTCTGGAACCCAGGAAAAGTCAATGTCTTACTCAAATACAGCACATTCGGCCACTTATTGCCATGTTGCTGTCAGAACTCAGTTCCTTTGCTCTTTTTCTAGCTCTTTCTCCCACATACACTGCTTCTCTGAGCCAGGAAGACCATAGGTCCCTTGTGATCTGAAAGGCCCCCATGCCTGCTGCCTTTATGGTGCTTGCTTCTAGCTGAAAAGTACAACCAGCTCTGTTTTCAGTGCATGTCATCCATCTGGGGACGTATTTTGAACTGCCAATACTGCAATTTTTTTCTGATTCCCCCAAGCTTCACTTGTAGGACCTACTTAAATATATTACCCTCAATCCCATGGATATGGGCTCTAGGGAGAGAACTAATACTAATATTAAGCTCTGCCAATATGAACTAGAAAACAGTTTCCTAGAAAACAGAAATCATTCTTCAGTATTGTGAAATCCCATAGAAATTAGTGAAGTTTTTTGCTTTGGTTTGTTGTTCTTACTATTTTGGTGGGAGGTTTTTGTATTTTTATATTTTATCATCAAATACATAGTTATTAGCTTCTTAATATTTACTACCCATCTCCCCAATTAATTTGGTTTTTGGATTTTTTTCCCAGCTGTATTGATAAATAAAAATTATATATACTTTACATGTACATGCTTTGATATACATATATATACATTGTGAAATGATTACCATAGCCAAGCTAATTTGCATATCCTTCCTATCTATGATTATGATAGTTTCATCCCTGTACTGGGTGTGGTGGCACACGCTTTTAATCCCAGCACTTGGGAGGCTGAGGCAGGAGGATCGTTGTGAGTTTGAGACCAACCTGGGCTACAGAATGAGTTCAAGGCCAGCCTGAACTGTGTAGTGAGACCCTGTCTCAAAAAATATGGCCAGGGATTTAGCTCAGTGGCTTAAGCACCTCCCTGGCAGGCACGAGGTTGTGAGTTCCATCCCTGATACCACAAAAAAAAAAAAAAAGAAAGAAAGAAAAGAAAAGAAAATTTAAAATCAATTCCCTTAGCAAATTTCAAATATACAATATAGAGTTGTCAACTGTAGTCACTGCATTGTACATTGGATCTCTAGAACTCATTCATCTTGCATCAGCGAATCTCTGTACTCTTTGACCACCATCTCTCCATATCACCTTTACCCCAGTACCTCATAGCCACATTCTAGTCTCTGCTGTTATGAGTTCAGCGTTTTAGATTCCACATCTAAGTGAGCCCATGCAGTTTCTTTCTTCCATGCCTGTCTTATTTCACTTAGCAGATCCTCCTAGTTCGTCAGTGTTGTAGCTAATGGCAGAATTTTCTTCTTTTCAAGGCTGAATGATGTTTCATTGTCTGTGTGCGTGTATGTGTATTTTCTTTAGCAGTTTATCCACCAATGAACATTTAGTTTGTTGCCCCATCTTTTTTACCAACTTATTTTGTACTTTCAACATAGTACTTGTAATAAAGTAGGCATTCAGTATACATTTTGAATTGATGATTTATAGGGTAATTTTGTAAGTAGAAAAACATATCCTGGTTTTTATAATGATGGTTCATTACTGAAATATAATGTAGGTATAGAGAAATGCAGAAATCTTAAGCAAATAGTTCCATGAATTTTGACTAATATATAGACAAATAATCATCCCCAGATCATGATAGAGAACATTCACCCATCCCAAAAGGAAGTTCCCTTCTGCCCTTCTCATCGTGAGCCGAGGTTTTGTGGACATTCACCTTGTTTCTTTCCGGAAGGCTTCGCAGTTTTCACTTTCACATTTTGCCTATGGTTCTTCTCACTTTTGTATGTGGCGTGAGATGAAGGTATCAAATGCTCGTTTTGTCAGTTTGTTAGCATGTATTCCTTCTCCTTTTGACGAAACCAAATAGACTCATCCAGTAATAGATGTGTCATTTAGGGATGGATCTATATGTTTTCTCTGTCTCTCTCTGTTTCTCTGTCTCTGTCTGTGTCTCCCTCTTACTCTACCTCTGTTTTGAGTTTGAGTTTGATTGTGCTTATAATACTGGGAATTGAACCCAGGACAACTGAACTAAGCTACATCTCCAACCTTTTCCTTTTTGAGACGGGGTCCTCCTGAGTCTCTTAAGTTGCCCAGACTAGACCAGCACTTGCAATCCTCCTGCCTCAGCCTCCCAGAGTGCTGGGATTACAAGCAAGTGCCACTATGGCTGGCTATATTATCTGTTTTTTAAATGAATCATTGTTTCTGAGAATATCTTAGAAACACAGGAAAGGATAAAATTCTCAACAGTGACTGGGTGACTGGAAGCAGTCTGTATAAGACATGGTATTGCCCAAGATTCAAGCCACCTATACCACCTGTATTTAAACGAGTTAGCCTTTCTACTCAAATGCATGAAATAAATAGCAAGAGACCCAACCTAACAGGATTCTCTTTAATAATTAATTGAAATAGTATGTATAATACAGTCACTGTCATGTAAACATTACAGTCAATAATAACTGCTAGCTTTAAATGTACCTGTGTATATGCATGCATGTGCCTCTGTGCTGGGGTTTGATAATGGAAAGAAAAATAAGAGCTGGATGGTAAAAGGAGGTCCCTGAACATGGATGAGGGCTCTAGTTTGAAAGGTTTCTCCCCAGCTACCACCTGCACAAATAGCGTGCACATACACATTCCACGCATAGCACACACATATGTACACTCTTCTCTGAGAGGAGGAGGGTCTGCTGCTTGCTTCTCATGGCGGCTCTCTGAGGCATTGTGGCTTTGCATACCCAGAGCTAACAGTCCTGGAAGCACACTGCATGGTTCCCTTTTGTCTGTCGGTCCAAAGCATTGCTTCGTACCACTCTGCAGCAGACCGCGAGCCTAGGGCCTCCCCATGACAGACGGGGCGGGATGGGGGAGTTAAGCTGAGCTCCAGATCCATGTGGCAGCCATCCGTCAATACCAGGGAGAGTGCCTGCTGCTCTGTACACCTGCGTTAGAAACGGGCATTAGTCTCCTCATCTAAAAGTAGCAAAACTGGAAGCGTGGGAAAGAGCAGCAGCCATGCTCATGGCTGAGAAGGAGAAAAGGCAGTGAAATAAGCCTAGAGCTCCAAAAGCACCCTGTTTGTCTGGGACGGTTAAGCAGGTGGGTGGCTCATCAGTTAGATGCCGTGGCCATGGTCAAGGGCCTCCCCCGCCACCCCCCTACATCCACATCGGGACACCTCGTGTACACCCTTGCTCCACACTCAGCCGAGGAGCTCAGCATGCGGGAAGCGCTCTGTGCTGGCCAGGGTGTGAGGTCTGCTGCATGCTGACGCTATCCAGGCTGCACTGGGAGCTCTAGTGGCAGAACTTGAGGCGGTTTTGAGACCTTGAAAAGTTCCACAACTTCCTTCCACTCCCCACCCCACACCCACCCCAACAAAGGTGAGCTTTTGGAGCGGGGTGTAAGGTGTTAGTCTGACCATCCATTGATGGCCTGGGCATGCTGGACTCAGCTTGCCCATAGCAGAGTGTGGCTCTTGGATGAAACAGGTATTTGCAGCCATTGAGTGAGGCTGGGCTGTCTTTATGGATTTTGTTTGTGAAGAGAGCTGTCCTGTTCACGTTTGTTATCAGTTAATGTTCTGGTAGCTAAACTTAGAATAGCAGGAAAAAAAATCTTCCCAAAGACTTATGATAAACCTGTCAGTGCAGGCAGACCTCATCAAACCCCCTGGCAGAGTGATGCTGCCCTTCTGCGATGCGGGGAACAGAATGGTCTTGGCCTTTCTTTCCTTCACTTGCATTATTCAGCTGAGTCCCCTGGACAGCCCTGAGCGATGGCTGGACAGGCGCTGTCCTTCCCTTTGGCAAGGAGGACCCCGGAGCGCAGTGCCCAAGCCCTGACTTGCCCGCATGATAACTACTCAGCAGAGAAGTGAGGCTGCAATCTCAGTCCTGCCCTTAGTGCACACAGTCTGGATTTTCCCCTCATGGCAGTGAACTTTGAAAGGGCAAACCCCTGTAACATGAAGCAGCTAAAGTATGGCATGGAGTTAAGCAATGTAGAACGAAAAAGGGGGAGAAGAAGAGGCAGACCCCATTTAACCTTGTTGAATGCACTTTTCTTGGCATGGTCCAGTGATCATGATTTGAGCCCAAAGAGGGAAGCGTAGCCTTAACTTACACAAACAATATTTACACAGTTGTAATAATGAAAACTCTGTGTATCAATGCTGTAATTTGGGGGCCAAGATATATTTGATTATAACTGTAAGACAGAAAATAAATACTAGGAGTTATAACAAATACAGGTGAAAGTTTTTTAGTGTATCTACTACAAAGTGAGAGAAGAAAGGGGCAAAAATGAAATAATGCAGGACATTAAAGGATATATAGTGTGTAACTGATAGAATGATAAAGGTTGTTAGGAATGTTATTCATAGTTACAAAATAAATAAAAATTAACATAGGGATGGGTAAATTTCCTTCCTAGTGTATCAGTAGATGCCGCTTTGGGTTCAAAATATCTTTTTTGTTTGTTTGTTTGTTTTGTTTTTTGAGATAGGATTTCACCTTGTAGCTCAGGCCGGCCTTAAACTCACTACATAATCCTAGCTGGCCTCAAACTAATGGTGATCCTCCTGCCTCGGCCTCCCAAGTGCTGGGATTACAGGCATGTGCCACCATGAAAATATCTTTTAATCCCTGATCATCAAAAGACATGAAGGGAATCACCAGGAGAGCTAACAGGGAAGTTCTGAGAAGACTGCATTAGGAGATCGAGCAGAATTGCCCTTGTCATCCTAAGTCATCTACATCATGGGGTATATTATGATGCTCTTTCTCCAATTTAAAAAAAAAAATTTTTTTTTTGAGACAGTAAGAGAATGACTTTTAAAAGACAAAAACCGTGTCCCCTGCACTCGTGTCCCAGGAGAATTAGCTATAAAACACTCATCAGGTCTGCAGACAGCAATCAGTGTTCCAGGCCATCAAGTTATCAGTGCCCGTTTCAGGGCTCCGGCCCGGCCACAGCTCTGCAATGCAGTCAGACGAATGTCCCTGGCAACAGGAAGAAGTGTTGTGTAAATGGCAGCCTGCGTGTCATCAGAGCGCGGCGGATGTTCTCAGCAGAAGGACAGCTGGGGGAGTAATTCCGCCTCCTGCGCCATGCTCACCCACTCTGAGAAGTTTCCGATTTGTGCCTACACAGAGAAGGCAGAGGGGCATGCTATGGACAGCTCCTGTGTGTTTGCAAGGGACCAGCGTAGCTGAGTGGGTTCACAGTTTCCTGTGATGCTTGTTGCAAATTAGATGCAGTTAGCACTCAGACAGCCTGGATCCAGGGACCGGGCAGACCCAAGCTGTGTACGGGCCCAGGGCCGAGCGCTGACCCCACCGCTGGACCCTGCCAGCGTTTCTCCCAAGAGACACCCTCGCTCCTAAGGGACCCCCAACACAGAACCCCGGAAACCCACAGAGAAAGAAGGAACTGATTGCGAATTGGCTTGTGCCCAGCAAATCAGCAGTACAGTAGGAAAACTGGGCAATAGCAGGACGTGTGCCCTGGTGTGAGAAATGCGGAGAGAGGGGTATTCAGTGACTCAGAGGGACAGGCGTTGGAAGTGGAAACCCTGTGTAGACAATCTACCTCACCCTTACTATCTGGGGCATTTTCAAGGCTGGAGGAATCTACTACCGATGATGGACACACTTATTGGGGTTGGATGGTTTACTCTTACATTTCACTCTTTTTTTTTTTTTTTTGTCAGACCAGGGATCAAACTCACAACCTCATGCCTGCCAAGCAGGCGCTTAAGCCGCTGAGCCAAACTCCTGGCCCTTTTTATTTCACTCTTTAGCAGTGGACAGAAACATATATATTCGGGCTGAGGGTGCAGCTCAGCAGCACAACGCCTGCCTGGCAAGCACCAAATCCTGAGTTCGATTTCTGCTACCAAAAAAAAATAATAATAATAATAATACATATACTGAGTATTTAGGTTCTTGAGCCAAAATAGCATTTCATGTGCTGTACAAACCATTCATTCATTTACAAAAATGTACTTTTATCTTCAATAATTACATTTGCTAATCTTTCTTTGCTAAAAAAGAATGTATTGGTTTTAAAATGAAATATTTTTCTCGAGAGGCTGAGGTAGGAGGAGCATTGTGAGTTTGAAGCCAGCTTGGGCTACAAAGTGAGCGAGGCCGGCCTGAGCTACATAGTATGACCCTGCCTCGAAAAACTAGGGCCAGCAGTTTGGTTCAGTGGCTTATGCACATGCCTTGCAGGCAAAAGGTTGTGAGTTCGATCCCCGGTGCCACCAAAAAAAAGAAAGAAATATTTCCTTGGATCATTTTCTGCCGAGAAGAAAGTGAGCAGAAACAAAGTTTGCAGCCCTTAGGTGACCGCCTACCTCCGGCCTTTAAAAGAACTTAGAATGGTTAAAAAATAATAATAGTAATAACTGGCAGTTAGATTATATCTATTTTTTTAGTTTTTATTTTTTAGTAGTACAAGTTTGCAGCACACAGTGATCACATTGCTTGTGTAGAGCTGGAACATGTACAGAACACATCTTGATTCTTTTTTCATCCCCTTCCCTCCCTTCTCCTGCTATCTTTTTGATGTCCTTCTCATTTGGAAAAAAAATGTCTCCCTACTTTCTATTCTCCATCTTTTATTTTGCTCTTTGCTTATATTTTGGGTTTCTCATATAAGAGAAATCATACAATATTTAAGCTTGTGTGTCTGATTTATTTCACTTAATATTATGTTCTCAAGGGACCTCCATTTTCCTACAGTAAATGACTTGTTTATTATTCTTTATGGCAGAATAGTGCTTCATTGTAGATAAATACCACATTTTTTATCCCTTCTTCTGTTGATGGACATATAACCGGCTTCCAAGATGTAGCTATTATTATTTGTGCTGCTGTATACATACATATGCATGTATCACTGTGATATGATGTCTTTAATGCTTTTGGGAAGATACCTAGAAGGGGAATGACTGTCTTGGTCAAATGGAATATCTAGCTTTAGTTTTTTGAGAATTTCCATACTGATATTCATTGTGATACACTAGTTTACATTCTCACCAACAATGTAGTGAATTCCTTTTCCCTCTGTAACCTTGCCAACATTTGTTATTATTTTATTTCTGGAGTGAGATGAAATCTGAATGTTGTTTTAATTTATATTTCTCTAATGGCCAGAGAGGTTGAGCATTTTTTCAGACAGTGGATCAGTAGAACAGAATAGAGGATGCAGAAACAACCCCGGCACATACAGGTGTTTGATCTTTGACATAAGGGTCAAAAACATACACTAGAGAAAATGCAACCTCTTTAACAAATGGGACTGGGAAAATTGGCTGTCTAAATGCAGAAGATTGAATCCAGACAAATCTCTCACCATGTGTTAAACTAAAATCAGATATGGTCAGGTGTGTTCAGAGTAGTATGGCTGTAGACACTAAAACCAAAATGAATCAAAGATCTCATTGTTAAAACAGAAACAATCCGCTGGAAGATAGAATAGGTAAAACTCTTGAAGACATAGACATAGGTAAGGACTTTCTGAAAAGAACCCCAGTGGCACAAGAAATAGTACATAGAATCAGCAAAAGAGATCACATCAAATTAAAAAGCTGCTGCCCAGCAAAGGAAACAACCAACAGAGGGAAGAGACAAACTTTAGAATGGGAAAAGACTTTGCCAGCTATTTCTTATACAGAGAAGTAATATGTAGAATATATAAAGAACTCAAAAGACTTAGACTTCCCAAAAGACCCAGTCAAAACATGGGCAACTGAAATGAATAGACACTTCTCAAAAGTAGTAATACAAATGTCCGGTAAATACACAGACTATTAGAGAGATCTGTGAGTGAACAGGGATGCCAGTCCCAGGCCAGCGAAAGGGCCTCTGGGGACTGTGAAGACTACAAGTTTTTCTCCATTATGAAAAAGAAAATGTTTTTGAATGACTGGTAAATAAGCCAGGAATTTATTCAAGTAGTTTATGCTAAAAAATACATGACTTGCCAGACATGGTGGCACATGCTTGTAATCCCAGCACTCAGGAGGCTGAGGCAGGAGGATTGCCACGAGTTCAAGGCCAACCTCAACTTTATACTAAGACCCTGTCTCAAAAATTAATTAATTAATTTAAAAATACATGACTTAAAATATATATCACATAAAATTTCCTAAGAATTCCAGTACTACATATTGAGGGATCAAGATTACAATTATGATCTTTAGGTACTTAATGGGCCTCTTTCTTCTTGTTTTAATCATATCATAAAAGTCATCCATCTAGCCAGGCATGGTGGCGCACACTTTTAATCCCAGCACTTGGGAGGCTGAGGCAGGAGGATTGTTGTGAGTTCAAGGCCAGCCTGAACTGCATAGTGAGACCCTGTCTCAAAAAAATAGGACTGGGGGTTTAGCTCAGTGGCTTAAGTGCCTGCCTGGCAGTTTCAAGGTTGTGAGGTCGATATCCAGTACCAAAAAAAAAAGTCATCCATGTAAAGTATACAGTTCAGTCTATGTTTTGCATATTCACAGGGCCATATACCTATCACCAGAGTCTAACTTTAGAATATTTTCAGCACCCCAAAGAGAAACTCAATGCTATTAGCAGTTATTCTGTGTTCCTCTTCTGCCTCGTATACCTAGCAACCATTAATCTGATTTCTGTCTGTATAGTTTTGCCATTTGGGACATTTTACAAAAATTAAATACTATTTCATGTGATCTTTTATGACCAGCTTCTTTTAACACATTTCCAGGGTTTAAGCATGACATTGTGTGTATCAATATTCCACTCTTTTATTGTCAAATAATATTCCAATTAGAATTATCTACTTAGGGTTCAGGGATGTAGCTCAGTGGCACAGTGTCTGCCTGGCAAGTGTGAGGTCATGAGTTCAATCCCTGGCACCAAAAAAAAAAAAAAAAAAAAAAAAAAAGAATTGCCTGCTTATCCATTAATGGATATTTGTGTCATTATCACTTTTTGGCTTTTGTGACTAATGCTACTATGAGCATTTACATACAAGAGTTTTCTTTATTCTTGAGTATAAACCTGGGAGTAGAATTACTAGCTCATATGGTTTTGAGGGACCGTTAAACAATTTTCCAAAGTACTTACACCATTTTACCCTCCCGTCAGCAATATATGAGGGCTCCCATTTCTCCACCTCCTCTCCAACACTTGTTGGACGTCTTTCTCGTTGTAGGCACCCTGTGCATGTGAAGTTCTGTCTCACTGTGATTTCTATGTTGGTTTTCACCATGGTTAATGAGGCTGACCATCTTTTCATGTGTTAATTGACTGTTTGTGTGTATCCTTTGGAGAAATGTCTATTCAGATTCTTTTCCCATTTTTTAATTTGTTTTGTGCCTTTTTATTTTTGAGTATGAGCGTTCTTTAGTCAGGCTGAATTCAAAACCTCTCTGTAGCTCAGTTTTGTCTCCCAAATTTATTTTTTGGTACCAGGGCTCAAACTCAGGACCTTGCACTTGCCTGGCAGGTGCTTATGCTGCTGAGCTATATCCCCGGCCCTATCTCCCAAATTTAATGATGTGCAAAACATTCTACTAAGGTAGAAAACTATTCTAATACATGTGAAAAACAGTGTTAATATAAAGTTTTTCTTTTAAAATATCTTTTTTATTTTATTAAATTTTGGCCATATGAAGGGTGAGGAAATCTGTTCTTTTCTCTATAGTTATATTGTATTCTGGCTAAATAACAGGTAAATGAACCTATCTGTTAACTCCCAAAAGCTATTCTAATTTCTTTTCCTTTCTTGACTTTGCCTTAACTGTGCCAGTGCTTTATTCACTGTGTCCAAAAATAAAAGATAAATCTTAGGTTGAAAAATACTTCTAAAGTCAATTCGTCTTGAGCAGAACAACTCAGGGCTATCATGTCGATTACTTTGATATATTTTATACTATAAGTGTGCAGGCTCATTTAGATTTTTTTGGTAGAATTTAAGTATGGACTGTGGATCATTGTGTTCTATCAGTCTGAGTTTCCCAACTTACTGATTACACTGCATTGTATGAAAATATACGCTTGTTCTTAGAAAACACAAACCGAGGGTTTAGTGGTAAAGGAATTCCTGTTGGTAAAGGCATTCTGCTCAGCGAGTTCATGATCAAAACCCAAACTGTACGGAAAATACTTCAAAGAATCAACAGCTTGGATTTTATCTTATTAAAAAGCATTTGCACATCAAAAGAAATCAACAGAGTAAAAAGACAACCCACAGAGTGGGAAAAAATTTTAACCAATTGTCCTTCAGACAAAAGACTTCTATCTAAAACCTGTAAAGAATTGAAAAAACTGAGACCCCCCCAAATTCAAAACTCATTCCAAAAATGAGCATCTGAGATGAGTATATACTTCTCAGGTGAAGAACTACAAATGACAAATAAATATATGAAAAAATCTTCAACATCATTGGTCATTCAAGAGATGCAAATTAAGACAACACTTAGGGGCTGAGGATATAGCTTAGGGGCACAAATGCCTGCCTGGCAAGTGCATGGTCCTGAGTTTGAGTCCTGGTACAAAAAAAAAAAAAAAAAGCAACAACAACAAACAAAAAAAAACAACGATGACACTGAGATTCCATCTCACTCCAGAAAGAATGGATATCATTGAGAAATCAACCAGTAACAAATGCTGGTGGGGCTGTGGGGAAGAAGGAACTCTTATCCACTGTTGGTAGGAGTGTAGACTGGTACAACCACTGTGGAAATCAGTGTGGAGATTCCTCAGAAAACTAGGATTGGAGGTGCCATTTGACCCAACTATTCTCCTTCTTGGTATTTTCTCAGAAGAATTAGAAACATCATACCACAGCGATATATATGAACCCATGTTTATAGCAGCACAATTTGTAACAGCTAAATCTTGGAAAAAATCCAGATACCCATCAACTGAGGAATGGATAAAAGAAGATGTGGTATTTGTATACAATGGAAGGGCCGAGAGTGTATACAATGGAGTACTACTAAGCTATGAAGAAGGACAAATTTGAGTCTTTTATAGGTAAATGGATGCAACTTGAGACTATACTCATAAGTGAAATAAATCAGACTCACATGTGTAGACATTGTATTGTCTCCCTAGTGTAAGAAACTGAGTCAATAAGATCCAAAATGTACAACAGATGTTGTGAAATAGGAAGAAACTGTTCAAAAGGAAAGAGACACTGGGATGGGGGAAAGAAGGAAGAGAAAAGAAAAAATAGTTATACTAATTTCTGTTAGTTCATTGAAAAGAAAGGTTTGTGCTTATATTATTTGATCCATTTTTATTTATTTATTTTGTTTTGTTTTGTTTTTGTGGCACTGGGGATTGAACTCACAACCTCATGCCTGTCAGGCAGGTGCTTAAACTGCTGAGCCAATCTCCTGGCACTTGATCCACTTTTAATGCCTGTGTCTTGTAATCTGAGCACCTACTTTGAAGATAACAATACACAATCTTTGATCTTGTTTTGAAATTTTGTATCATTGTTTTTATTGTTTTTTCTCTTTAAAATAAAAGAAATTCTGCTCAAATAGTTCAAAAGAAAATATCAGTGTATGTTCCTAGAGTGATAATGACAAAGTAAATGTGATCAAATGACATCAGTAATTCTGAGTGAAAGAACCCTTGAATTTCTTTTGAGTACTATTTCTCTTTTTCCTTGAGTTTAAGAGTACATATGTCAAAGTATATTACAGTGATACGTGCATACATGTGTTCATAGCAGCACAATTCATAATAGCTAAATCTTGGAAGCAGACTATATGTCCATCAGTAGATGGATGGATAAAGTAAATGTATTTATACACAGTGGAGTACTACTCTGCCATAAAGAAGAACAACCTTGAATGACTTGTAGGAAAATGGATGCACCTTGAGACCATAACATTAAGTAAAATAAATCAGACACACAGACTGAAATAGTGCCTGGTTTCTGTTATATGAGAAATTCAGAATATAGATAAGCAGCAAAATAAAAGATTGATAATAGGAGTAGGAAGGTAGATCTTTTGGAAATGGGAAGGGGATCAAAAGCTAGCAGGAGGGAAGGGGGGAGGGAGTGGAGAGGAAGGGGATGAAGAAAGAATTAAGATGCATTATGTGCATGCATCAGTTCCACAGAAGGGATGGAAACATCACATAATACAATCATGTGCTAATAAAAAAAAAAAGAAAAAAATTTAAGTGTAAAATTATGTAAAAATAAGAAGTAAAGAACCCGGGACATATAAGGCATGCACAGTATGCCAGAGACCCTGAGTTCAATCTCCAATCTCCAACACCAAAAAAAGATTTTAAAAAAGTAAGTATGTTAAACATACTGTTAAAATTTAAATTAAAATATCAAAATTGAGAAAGAAAAGGCACTTGCAGAATATATATATGAAACTATATATATATATGTGTGTGTGTGTGTGTGTGTGTGTGTGTGTATCTATATATATATATATGAAACTTAATCTTGAGAAGGAAATGAATTTTTAAAATTATAAGTGACGTGGTGGCGCACACTTTTAATCCCAGCACTCGGGAGGCTGAGGTAGGTGGAGCGTTGTGAGTTCAAGGCCAGCTTGGGCTACAAGGCCGGCCTGAGCTACACAGTGTGACCCTGCGTCAAAAAACCAGGGCCAGGAGTTTGGCTCAGTGGCTTATGTGCCTGTCAGGCAGGCACGAGGTTGTGAGTTTGATCCCTGGTGCCATAAAAAAAAAAAAAAAAATTGTAAGTGAGCTGGGTGTGGTGGTGCACACCTGTAATCCCAGCACTTGAGAGGCTGAGGCAAGACGGTCCTTGCAAGTTTGAGGCCGGCCCCTGCTATATAGTAAATTCAAGTCCACCTGAACTACATAGCGGGAAAAAAAAAGAAGAAGAAAAAGAAAAGAAAAATCATAAGTGAAAATTCAGATAGGAAGGGAGAAACTTACTTTTTGAACCTCATCAAATCCATATTTTTAAAATAACCCATAAGCTATGAGAGTTTGTTGAATTATGTGAAAAGTGCACCCAAAAAAAAGAAAAACAGAAAGTCATACCACATTTCCATATTTCCTGACCATTGTTTCTTGCTCTGGCATCTAAGTAGATAAAGGATTTATCTTCCTCTCAGGGCCTGGCCAGGCAGGATCATTTTAAACCCACGAGAGGCGTGAAGGGCGGCGCACTCACAGTTGAAAGGCGAAAGCCAGTCAGCACACATTACTGCCTTCTTTTTCTGATACAAAAAATAACCCGAGCTTTGCCCACTGCCACCCAATGCCTCATCAGCCAGGCTGTGAGAGCTGGTGGTTCGCGTCCCCTAGTAGTGAATCTGAGAGTTTACACAACAAACGCAGCAACGCGAGGAAAGCAGGTGCACAGCCCTCTGGCCGCTCCCCCGCAGATGGCCCATAGGTCCCACATGGCATAACACATAGGCCTTTGAAGGGCCAAAGGACTTTTTCACTGTGTCCAGAATTTGAGAGAAAGTGTGTCAAACCTGCAGTGAGACTGCTTTCACCCCTTCATTTCCACATTCCCACGTATCACCAAGTGTATCACCAAATGCAAGATCAATAAAGATCCCTCGTCCACACTTTCCTCCTCCGGCTTGTGTTTCTGATTTATTTCCCTTACAATTATGATCTCAAAATGCATCCATTTTCTTAAAGTAAATGACTCAAATGTATCCTTCTTAATTGCAGAGTAGTACTCCATTATGTATAGGAACCACATATTCTCTATCCATTCACCTGTTGACGGACAGAGAGGCCCCTTCCAAGACTTAGCTATTAGGAGTCATGCAGCTATAAACATGAGTATGCACATATCATTATAATGTGATATCTTTAACTCATTGGAGAGGATACCTAGAAGGGGCTAGCTTGGTTAAATGGAATTTCTAGTTTTAGTTTTTTGAGGACTCTCCATAAAAACATAACTAATTTTATGGTATTAGGGGAAAATGTGTATCTCCAAACTCCCATATTCATGTGCAGTTTAAATACTACCAAAATAGACCAATTCCTTCAGCAGTTCACTCTGGTGGTTATACCATGAAAGAATAAGGTGTTCCTGTTCCTGTGTCTCTCCAGTCTGCTGACTGTCAGCACTGCTTTGGCTGTGTCCTCCGTAAGGACCCATGCAGGCCGTCCTCACAGACCACTGAATGTGACGCTCTACTATCTGTATGTCGTCCTCATTCCAGGCATGGTGCCCAAGGCAGCACTAGCATCTGCCAGGAGCTTGGACCTTGTCCAAAATGCAGGCTCACGGGCTACATGGCAGACCCTCTGAATCAGAAACGCCAACGAAAGGGCCGAAGTGACTACACTGTAACCGGCCCCCCGGGGGGTTCTGATGCACACTGAAGCCTGAGAACCATTGATATAGTTGAACTTTTTGTGCCAAAAAAGAAAAAACAGTAAAAGAAATAGGAAGTCACCTGTAATCCCAGCACTCGGAAGGCTGAGGCAAGAGGATTGCTGTGAGTTCAAAACCAGCCTGGGCTACAAAGTGAGTTGAAGGCCAGTCTGAACTGCATAGCAAGACCTTATCTCAAAAAGACCAAATAAATAAATAGAAAGAAGGAAAGAAAAAAAGAAAGCAATAGGAAGGTTACACAAAGGTAAATTCTGTGAAGTAGCAAGATGTGAATAGATAAGGAAAGAACAAGGAAAACAGAAGCAGTGAAAACCAACTCCCCAAGATAAAAGATAACCAAGGGGGCGTCTAGGTTCACAGCAGCCATGGCTCACAAGGCCCGGGAGCTACACAGCGCCTCTCAAAAGTGCCTGAAGTCATGAGAGTAAAACTATGCTACTAGTAAAACCAATTTTTTAAAAGTTGAATGATCCGGATGTGGTGGTGCACACCTTTAATCCCAGCACTCGGGAGGCTGAGGTAGGTGGAGTGTTGTGAGTTCGAGGCCAGCTTGGGCTACAACGTGAGTGCAAGGCTGGTCTGAACTACATAATGCAACCCTATCTCAAAAAAACTAAGACCGGGAGTTTGACTCAGTGGCTTAAGTGCCTGCCTGGTAGGCGCAAGGTTGAGAGTTTGATACCCCAGTGCCGCAAAATAAATAAATAAATAAAATAAAAGTTGAATGACAGTACCTCTAGGTATGACTCTCAAATAAATGTTTCATGCCCAAAAGTTGTGCATCACAGCACAGCTTTGGAATTGACTTGGGGCTTGTCCTGAGGCCACGTGCCCACAGTTTGTCTTTGTTTCTCAGTAAAGGGTTACCTTCGAGTTCGACCTTCACGTTGGAAGAGGGGACCATCTACCTGACTGCTGAGCCAAACGCCGTGGACGTGCAGGACGACAATGCCTCTGTGCTTGATGTCTACTTAGTAAGTAATTTGTTTTTAATTTCTTCCCTCCTCTTCTGGTTTACAAATGGATCCAGGTCGTGGCTTACACAAAAACAAGGTCTGTAAAACCAGGCATGCTTGGGTTTTCAGAGAAATAATGGCACCCCGTCACTGCCACAAAAAGGATGTGTCCTTCCTTTGCTGTGTGGCGCTTTGCCACAGCTCATGTTGGACATTGCACAAAAGGCTGTGGAGGTCAGTGCTGCACTGCCGGGTAGCACAGAGAATGAAGCCCCTAAGGGCACAGCAAAGCGAGGCTCCCTGATGGATTCCCAAGAAAGTAGCTCCTTCCCCTGACTCGGTTATGCCCTTGTGTTTGAATCTTCTTCATCTTGGTATTGCCTCCTCCTGTCTTATCACTTTCTCATGCCTGGGACATAACTCCTGACATTTACAAGAAGTTTGTTTGGGCTTACGGTTTCGGAAGTTCCAGTGCGTGACTGACAGGCATAAACACAGGAACAGCATGGTACAAGGACATGCCGTGCAGGGAGGCTGCTCACCTCGTGGTGAACAGGAAACACAGAGAGAAGAGAAGTAGGGAAGGACATGTGCCTTTCCAGGCCAGGGCCCCCCGTGACTGTCTTTATGACAGACCCCGTCTCCTAACAGCAAGTCAGCTTTAGTGCCCCCAGTCCAGTCACCTCCCGGAAGACCCACCTCTGATTGCATGAGTCTTGAGGAACATTCTAGATCCAAACTGTAACCCACCTTGCTAAGTCCAGGAGGCACAGAGCTGGGTTGTTGGAAGAACCTGAATTCAGCACCAATGAATTTTGGCTACCTCCTTGGTTATCACCAACGGGCTGTGTGATATGGGCACAACTTCTCTGGCTGTGTCCGCTGCCTGTCGCGCAGGGCTGCTCCTGGTCCATGAGTGTGAGAACATCTTTTGGTGCCTCTCAGATTGTCTATGCAGTCTTTCTTGGGTTGTTAAATGCAGAAAAGGAGATGATTTCTCCTGCAAAGTACCATTCACACATATACCCCACATCCTTGTACACCCGCACAAAATCATACGAAATGGGGAAAGTGTTAACTGAAATTTTCTGGGGTTTTTTTTTAAGTGTCATTAAAGCTAAGCCAGTACTGCCCATCACTGTGGTGGACGAGCATGGCCTTGGGAATCGGCACCACTTGGCACGAGTCTCATAGCTGCACCCCGTGCCGCTCCACACCCACAGTCCAGCTCTGTGCTTTCCCAAGTGCACGCTGTACAACATCAGACACTCAGTTGTTGCTTTGGAGTCCACAGCCCTCTGCTGTCTCCTCAAAGCCCCACCTGGTCTGGCCTCCCGTGCCTCCGCAGCGCTTCCTCCCTGGGCCTTTGTCTTCATGCTGAAGCTGCCTTATTCAAGCCACTCCACCCTCCTGGGAGCTCCTCCCCCAGATTTGGTGTGTTCCTGCCTCAGGGCCTTTCCCTTCTCTCTTCCTGTCTGTATTCTCTTTCCCAGAGCTAATGCATGCTTCATGCCTTGGCCCAAAACATCTGCACTTCAGAAAGGCTTTTCCTGATCACCCTGTGTAAAATAGCAGGTCCCCACCCACCACTGTGAGAAATTATTTCGTAATCCCTAAATATCCTGGTTTCCAACTAAACAGAATTTTTCCCACTTTGCATGGCTTCTGCTCCCATTTAAAAAGTAAGTTAATTGCATATTACAAACTTGTTACAGAAAAGTTGTCTCTCTCTCACACACACACACACACACACACACGCACACGTGTGCAGCCAGGAAAATAGAGAATTAAATAGGAAAATATTAAACAGTTTTGGTTTTGTTTATTTGCTTTTTGGTCTCATGGTAATCTGGGGTCATCTGGAAGTGGAAATCACAAAAGCATTTCAGAAAGAGGCCAAAGTCTCATCATGTTTAGCCAAAGGTTTGCACCACTGCTGTGTGTCTGACCAGTGACGCTCCTGGGTGGAGCAGGAGATCACAAGCTGGTTAAATGGCTTAGTGGCATTTCTTGGTTTGTTGTCTTATGAATTACTGTGCTTTTCCCTCCTCTGTATTATCAATTTTATTTGTAAAAAAAAAAAAATCCTATTTATTTGGAGTCCTTAATTCCTCATTTCATTGCTTTCTTACATAGCTTTACTTCTTTAACACTTAAAAGCTAAGCATTTCAAAAGCGGATAACATTTGACTCCAAAGTGCCTAGGAAAAGCCACAGTGGTAACTGTTAGTCGCACTGTAAGCGCTTAAGGACCAACTAGAAGTAAAGGGATCGGGTGTGAGATGCTCACTGAAGGAGATGTTGGTGGTGCCAACTGGCTGACTGGTCATCTGCTCAGTCTTCTAGTGCAATTTATTGTGTTTTAAAAGTGAGGGAGGGGAAAAAAGAAGAGAGAGAGAAACTGGGTGTGGTGGTGCACTCCTATAATCCCAGTACTTTGGGAGGCTGAAGCAGGGGAGTCACAATCTCAAACCCAGTCTGAGTTAGCAAGACCTTGTATTAAAATGAAAAATAAAAAAGGGGGTTTGGAATGTAATTCAATGTCAAGGCTGTGCATTCAATCCCCAGTACCATAAGAGGAGAAGAAGACAGAAGAGAACAGTAATAGGCAGTAGAAATATTTCTCACCAAACTCAGACCAAAAGCCTAATCCTACTTTGTAGCTAATAGCAAGAAGTTCTGGAGCATTTGTGAGTTTTCTGATTGCCAGGCAATATCCTAAATGCTGTTTATATATTAATATTTCTATATATTAACTCATTTCATTCTAACAATAACCTTCTGACGTGATCACAAGCTCTGTTTTACAGACAACAA
Source organism: Dasyprocta punctata (assembly GCA_004363535.1). NCBI lineage: Eukaryota > Metazoa > Chordata > Mammalia > Rodentia > Dasyproctidae > Dasyprocta > Dasyprocta punctata. The sequence continues at coordinate 19,070 of RJWM01030791.1, forward strand.
AATTGAAGTACATCAGAATCATGCAGTAAGGCCCCGGTTATACAGAGATAATAAGAGCTGGAATTCAAACCAGTAGGCACAGACCCAACCAGTAGGCCACATAAGCTATGAATTAATTAGAAATATACACCTGCAGCCTGTGCCTGTCTCTGCTTCCCATTAATCACTGGCCCTTGAGGTAATCGTGTTGTTTGGGCCTCAGTTTCCTTGTCTGTAAAATGCATTCATTAAATCATCTCTGAAACCCCTCTTGGGTCTGATGGATTCTGACTCATTCTAAGTTACAAGAAGTTGCAGAAACAAGGTTTTCCAAAGAAGCTATAATTGTTTCTCCAAAATATGCTGTTTCATCACGGTAAACCTTCATCATCTTTAACGTTAAACTTCACAGTGGTCCGTCTGGAACATTCCACACCACTGCGTTGTGATTCCATCAGATGTTCTCATGATGGAGATTTTTTTTTCTATGTTGCATGTTTTTACAAATCTAGAGAGATCCCACTCATTGCTCTCCTTGTGATATTTTCATTTTTCTCTATACATGAAAGAGTAATGGAAAAGAAAACGACCCTTATCTCTATGTCTTCTCCTTCCTTCCCGATCTAACCCCAAAGTTCTGCATTCTAGGGACTGGGGATATAGCTCAGCAGCACAAGCACCTGCCTGGTAAGCATGAGGTCCTAAGTTCGATTCCCAGTACCAAAGAAAAAGAAAGAAAAAATCTTTGCCGGGCGTGGTGGTACACCTGTAATCCCAGCACTGAGGCAGGAGGATCATTGCAAATTTGAGACCAGCCTGGGCTACAAAGTGAGCTCAAGGCCAGCCTGCACTGCATAATGAGACCCTAGCCATCTTCACTTGAAGAGCGGTCGGAGGCTGCTGTGGTGACAGTCTATTCCGTGCTATCACCAAGTATAGTCAGATTTCTCTTGTAATGTTTCTCCTCTTCAAGATACAGCATTTCTCTATTAGCAATTACAAGCTGCTTTTATTTGTACACTAATGAATATGTCACCCTTAAAATATGCAGATTTAAGCCCCTGTGTGGTGGCACACGACTAATCCCAGCATTTAGGGAAGTTGAAATAGGATTTCAAGTTCAAGTCTTGCCTGGAAAACTTAGTGAGACCTTGTGTTAAAATAAAGAAACTAAATTTAAAAGGACTGGGATGTAGCTCAATGCTAGACTGCCCCTGGTTTCAATCCCTAGTACCACACAAAAAAAGCAGATTTTAACCAAAATGACTTAGGCCTGTCAGATAATACATGAAATATTCGTTTAGGAATTTACCCTCACATTGTGTCCATGAGAGTCAGGGCAACTATTCTGTTTCTTTTTTTAAATGAAATTTAAAAAGATCTATCACTTAGAAAGCAGCTAATTAGCTGGGCGTAGTGGCGCACGCCTTTAATCGCAGCACTCGGGAGGCTGAGGTAGGAGAGTGCCGTGAGTTCGAGGCCGGCTGGGGCTACAACTCGAGCACAAGGCCAACCTGAGCTACATAGTGCGACCCTGCCTCAAAAACCTAGGGCCGGGAGTTTGGCTCAGTGGCTTAAGCGCCTGTCTGGCAGGTGCGAGGTTATGAGTTTGATCCCCGGTGCTGCAAAAAAAAAAAAAAAAAGAAAAGAAAGAAAGAAAGAAAGAAAGAAAGAAAGAAAGAAAGAAAGCAGGTAATTGTGCCATCAACCGAGCGTTTCACTCGGGTTCTGTATCTCTAGCTGCCCTGCTTTCAAAAGGCCATTCACCCTCACACTGTGCACTTCCAAGCTTTTTGAATCTTCACAAATGTTCAAAATCAATGGAGGTGTTTTTTAAGAGGACTTTATCTAGTGACCAAAGATGTTTTTTTTCTGTTGAATGCTGAGCTGATGACACAGATTAGGGTATTTAAAAGAGCACAACTGAGATGAGCAGGTTGTAGTGATGTAAAATGGGCAATTACACAGGCTTCATAGTGGAGCAAGATTTCACTTTTTGAGTGATCCCACGTCCGCTTAGGCACGAGGGCTGTCACTGTGGCTGTTACTTTAGTTCCTGAGGCAGCGTTTTGGTCTGATGTAGAGTGCAATCTGGTGTCAACGGGAAAAGAAACAACCAACAAAACCCTCCCCACTGAAAACTAGAGCAGGGGAATATCCTTGTATGACTCGCTGGAAATGGACGGCGAAGTGGGAGATAAACGGACTGTATCTTTAATAACCTGGAAGTTTGAAAGCTGGTGCCACACAGCATTTGCCTGCTTGTTGTTTAGACCCTAAGTTATGCCTGTTTCTTTTTCATCTCCCACGTTAACATCCTCTCAGTAACAGGTACTTCCATCTCCATCAGTGCCTCAGCAAGCCTCACTGTGGGTGAAGGGAAAGAAATAGTGAAGCCATCTTCTGGCCCCGCCAGCATTGGAAATTAGTGCTCTGATGGGCAGCTGTCGGATTATCTGATGTGTTTTGGGAGTAGTTAATAATACTCTCTGATTGTGGGAGAAGGGTGGCAGAGGAGGGAAAATGATTAACAGCTTATCATACTACTCTGCATGGGGGAAGCCTGAGAAAAAAAAGAAGGAAAACACTTTAAATTAGGGCATGGGAGTCTTAGAAAATTCAGGGGAATTTTTGGCAGGAAAAATTGTGCTTCTGGATTTGAATCCCTGGGCACTGAGGTTAATGACTCACACACGAAGCAGTGGGTCTCTTTAATGCTTTCTTGTTTGAGCCAGAGTTGGTGGCTGCAGGGAAAAAGGGGCGATTATTTGCAACAGTGGCAGTGCCATCACATCTTAGGAGAGAACCGGCTTTTCACCAGCCAAAGACGCAGCTCAGGTGTTTGTAGGTTTTAGCGAGCAGCGTGAAAAGGAGAAAAGGCAGCCACCAGCTTTGGCAGGCAAGGTTCCATCTCTTTCCGCCATTGCTGAGAACTGAAGTGGTTCTCAAAGGGTAAAATAGGGTTCTTGGTTTATTCCCAGAACTGTTAGCCCCTTACATTACTGGACCAAATAGTGTTTCTAAAACACATGAAAGAGCTAAAGAATGGAAGCCATTGCCTGAGCACCACAGCGTCTGGTGTTAATTCCTGGCCTTGCAGTAGAGTGGCACAAGATTTAGTGTCATGTGGCAGCCTGGCGATCTAGCTTAGGAGGGCCCTGTAGGAATTTTTTTGAACAGCATTAAACTGCTGTTGAAAAATTATCTTAGGGAATTGGAATTGGAATTATAAAGACATACAGTACTGGATTTCCAGTTAAATAGGGCCCAGAGTTATGGATTGAATGACACTTTGCAAAGCTATGGTACCTGGGGGTTTTTCCTGTTACATCCTGGCTGTGCAGTGAGTCATGGCCTCGAAGGCCAGCTTGATATGTACCTTGTTCAAAGCTAGTTCTGAGCTGGGCGTGGTGGCGCACGCCTTTAATACCAGCACTTGGGAGGCTGAGGTAGGTGGAGCATTGTGAGTTTGAGACCGGCTTGGGCTACAACATGAGCGCAAGGCCAGACTGAGCTACATAGTGCGACCCTGTCTCAAAAAACTAGGGCCAGGAGTTTGGCTCAGTGGCTTAAGCACCTGCCTGGCAGGCATGAGGTTGTGAGTTTGATCCCTGGTGCCGCAAAAAAAAAAAAAACTAGTTCTGGTCTTCTGTTTGCCCGAGTCTCCTATTTAATCCAGGTCTCTGTGGATTGCCCTCTTATTTTTCTTTCTTTGCTTCCTCAAACTGGCCTCACTCCCTTCCCCCATCCCTGTGGACTCTCCATATTGCTTCTCTTTCTGGTTTCCATTTGTCTTCTTTCTTGTTGTAGGAAGCCAGTGTTTTCTGCTCTCCTGAGCTTTTCCAGCTCTGGGGAGAAAAGCATCTGGGAAGAGCAGTCTCTAATGGTGTGAACTTAAGGCCTAAGGAGGCCTTTAACCTGCAGGAAACAAATAGCATACTTCAAAGGAACCCAGTTAGGAACAGCTGAGAATTTTAGGAAAATGAATTTAAGTCACATTCCTGGACCCCGTGAATAGGACTGTCTTTGTTCCTATCATTTCCTCCCTTGGGCTCTGTGGCAGAATGGAAAAGTGCTTCAGGACTGCTCCTTGAATCAAATCTAAAACCCAGCAAGCATGACGATGGTGAGAGGGGGACTGGAGTGGAGCTGTGGGGACCGGCTTCCGCTGGCTCTGCCTCTGCCC
>RJWM01030792.1:0-23054 GCA_004363535.1 Dasyprocta punctata
AAAAAAAAAAAAAAGAAAAAAGAAAACCAGTTCCAAGTCTTGCACCTGGGACCAATCAGAAAGTGTTATCTTCCATTCTTCTGGGGAGAACTTCAGCAGGTTTTGATAGAATGGTCTAGATGTGACATCAGCCTTGGGGCTGGGAGATGAAAATGGCATCATTGAGCTATTGGCCATTGTGTTGTCTGTTTCACAGTGGTCTGCTCTCACCCTGGAGAATGGGTTTCTTTTCCTACTTTTAAGTGGACTGCATTTGCTCTGCAGAGCATGTCTCTTTTTCTACTTTTATTTATTTATTTATTTATTTATTTATTTTTTTGTGGCACTGGGGATCGAACTCACAACCTTGTGTCTGCCAGGCAGGCACTTAAGCCACTGAGCCAAACTCCTGGCCTTTCTTTTTCTACTTTTAATAAATGTGAAACCTCATTACCTTTTGGGATTGTTTAGTCCAATTCTTTGTTCAGGACAAGAAGAACCGAGAAAGAATCTCTGGAAGGAGTCTTTAGCACCCCAGAACCTGGAAATGCCATCACACCTGGCTATAGTTTCAGGTCTTATCTTCAGATCATAAGATAAAGCCCATCTTAATTCTTTTGCATATTTATATACAGTATTTCCAAAACCATTTGTTGAAGACAATATTCTATTTTTATTGTATATTATTGGCATTGGCATCCTTGTTTATTATTTCAGGATATACGTAAGAATTACTTCTGGCCCTTCTAGCCTGTTCTGTTGGCCTATATATCTATATTTATGCCAATATAATATTTTTTTCTTGAGGCAGTGTCTCACTATGCAGTTCAGGCTGGCCTTGAACTTATCCTTTTGCTTCAGCCTCCTGAGTGCTGGCACCTTGTCAGGATTACTATATTATTTTGGCTATTATAGGTTTGAAATAAATTTTGAAATTAAGAAACATAGACTTTCAGCTTTGTTTTTCTTTCTTAAGACTGTTTCGACTGCTTTGAGTGTTTTAAAGTTATATATAAATTTTAGAATTATTCCTATTTCTGTAAAAAAAGGTCATTAAAATTTTGATAGGAATTGAACCAAATCTATAAAATTGCTTTAGGTACTAAGGACTTTTTTCAGTACTGGGAATTGAATTCAGGGGCATTCTGCCACTGTGATACATTCCTAGTCCAGGGACACTCTACCACTGAGATATGTCCCTAGTCTTTTTATAATTTTTCTTTGGAGACAGGATCTTACTAAATTGCCCAGGTAGTCCATGAATTTGTGATATTCCTGGCTCAGCTTCCTGGGATTACAGACATGTGTCATTGTATCCAGCTACTAAGGACATTAATGATTGTAAATTTTCCAGTCCACAAACACAGAATTAATATCCATTTATTTGTGTACTCAATCTTCCATTCCTTTCATCAACATTTGTAGTTCCTAGTGTACAAATCTTTTTTCCTGGTTAAATTGTTCCTAAGCATTTTGTCTTTTTTGGTAATCATAAATGGTGTTTCTTCTTAATTTCCCTTTCCATTGTTTATTGTTAGTGTATAAATATACAACTGATTTCTCAAAATTAATTTCGTATCCTGTAACTTTGCTGTGCTGTTTATTAGTTCTAACAGGTCTTTTTGTGGATTCTTTAGGGTTTCTAAACATAAAATCTTATCATCTACAAAGAAATAATTCTACTTCTTCCTTTCCAACCTTATACATTTTATTTCTTTTTCTTGCCTAACTGTTCTAAGTAGGACTTCCAGTATCATGCTAACTAGAGTGGTGAGAGTAGATGTTCTTGCCTTGTTCATGATCTTAGAAGAAAAACTTTCAGTTTTTCATTGTAGAACACGATTCTAGTTGCAGACTTTTCCTATATGATCTTTATTATGTTGAGGTAATTTTTCTTTTTTTTTTTTGGTACCAGGGATCAAACTCATGACCTTGAGCTTGCAAGGCAGGCTCTTGTGCCACTGAGCTAAACCCCTAGCCCCTTTGTTTTTGTGAGACAGGGTTCCACTATGCAGTTCACGCTGGCCTTGAACTCACTTTGTAGCCCAGGCTGGCCTCGAACTCATAGTGATCCTTCTGCCTCAGCCTCCCAAGTACTGGGATTACAGGTGTGCACTACCACACCTGGCTGAGGTGATTTTTCTTTATTCCCAGTATTTTGAATGTTTTTATCATGAAAGGGCATTCAATTCTATCAAATGCCTTTTCTGCATTAGTTGGTATGATTATGTCTTGGTTACTTTTTCTCTCATTGCTGAGACAAAATACGCGACACCTAAAATTAAGAAAGGAAAGGTTTATTTAGCTTATAGTTTGTGGAGGTTTCAGTCTATAATCAGCTGGCTGCAAGGCAGGGTGGTGTGGCACTGGGGCAATACTTGAAGGCAGCAGCCAGAGCAAAAGTGGGGAGATCAAACTTCTTTTCCTTCCTTATATTGTACACAGGCCACCCCTACCCTACCCCTCTTCAGGGTGGGTGTAGCTCTCAGGAAATCTCCTTGCCCTCCTTTGCACGGGATGAGGATATTTACAAAGTAAGGATCCTGGCTCCCTGCAGAGTCTCTCAGGTAAACTTCTAAACTTCTCAAATTGATACAATGTATCAACCATAACAGATTATGTGTTTTTTGTCTTTTGTTCTGTTAATGTGGTGATCATACTCACTGATCTCCATGTTGAACTAGCCGTGCCTTCTAGGAATAATTCCTCTTTGGTTTTGGTATATCAGTCTCTTACTGTGCTATTGATTTGTTGGTATTTTGTCAATGAATTTTGCATTAACATTCATTAACGATTTAGTCTATAGCTCTTCTGTTGTATCTTTTATTGTAATCCCAAATATTGAGGACCGCAACCCAAGTACTGTAATCTTTTCTCTAGTCTTCCTCACAATCCAAGAAGTTATATTTATAACTCCACTGAGACGTTATTAGAATCCTGGCAAGTTAATTCCAATCTACCACCTCCAATGCAACCCATGGTGAGAGTAAACACACTGAGGCATTCAAAGTTAAGGGTAGCCAAGGGGTCCTGAGTCCAATCCTGGTGAGGATGTGCAGACAAAGGCCTTGATCCTAGGCCTCTCCCAGAATTTATTATCTTGTGAAGAAAGGGGGTGGCTGGAGGATGAGTGACAGGATGGTGGGAATTATGTGAGTCACTGGACCTGGCTGGCCTGGTAGTAAAATAGGTATCTCTGTGAAATGCAGAGATAAAGATATGCAGAGGGATCAATTTGCATAACCCAATCAAGGTAGCAACTGAATTGTTTTAGGAGGCTGCTGGTTCAGTTTCTGATATGTAAACTTTAGGCCCTGTGGACTCACAGCCTCTTTCTCCAGGCTCATACTCAGTGGACATTCCTGGAACTCACTGGCTTTGTCATCCTGCTGTGCTTTATCTATTTTACAGAGATCATTAAGGGAGGAAACAGGACACTGTCTGATGGCTTTAGAGATTACATGTACCAGTACCTCAGCTAGCCTTATTTGCAATGCTTAGAGCCGATTGAAGAGAGAAAGAAATACCATAGTCAGCTCTGTATATATCAATATAGGGAAATAAGTCTTGATATACTCAAAGTTGCAGCAATTGTTTTGCATTCAAGGGGAGCCACTCAAATTGTCTCCCACACCTTTGACTTTGGTATCAAAGTAATGGTCTCATAAGATGAGTTCAGAAATGTTCTCTTCGATATTTTGGAAGGGTTTGAGAAGGATTAGTGCTAATAATTCTTGTTTTTCCTCCTGTTCCTCTTGTCTCCTCTTTCTCTTCTTCCTCCTCTATGTGTGGTACTGGGGATTGAGCCCAGGGCTTTGCCCTGAGTTTTATCTCCAGCCCTTTTAAAACTTTCTTATTTATTTATTTATTTTTTGAGACAGGTGTTCACTATGTAGTTCAGGGTGGCCTGGATTCACTATGTAGCCCAAGATAACCTTGAATTTGTGGTGTTCCTCCTGCCTCAGCCATTCGAATGCTGGGATTATAGGCATGTGCCACAATGCCCAGTAAAATTTTTTATTTTGAGACAGAGTCTTTCTGAGTCATTACATTGTCCAGGTTGGGCTCAAATTTGTGCTCTTTCTGCCTCAGCCTCCCAGAGTGCTGGAATTACAAGCATGCATTGCTACAACCAGCTTGGAGATTTTCTACATAAAACTTAAAGAAGAACTAACATGGCCAAGTATGGTGGCCATGTCTGTAATCCTAGCACCCTGGGAGACTAAGCCAAGAGTATTACAAGTCTGAGCTTAGCCTGGGCAATTTAGTGACTTAATAAGACCTTGTCTAAATGAATAAACAAACAACAAACAGGTTGTGTATATACCTCAGTGCAAAGGTCTAGATCAATCCCCAGTGCCATAAAACAAAATGAGAAAGTCTTCAGTGACCCCATCTGATCCTGAGCTTTTCTTTGTGGGGAGGTTTTGGATCAGATTAAAATCACCTTACTAGATATTAGTTCTTGCATTTTCTATTCCTTTATGACTCAGTCTTGGTAGGTGGTACTGTATGTTTCTAGGAATTTATCAGTTTCTCATAGGTTATCAAATTTGTTGTCACATAAATTATTCATTATTATCTTTTGTAATACTTTTTATTTCTGTGGCATCTGTTGTACTGTTTCTGTTTCAATCTTGATTTTAGTTGATTGAATCATCTTTCCTTTACTTAGTTTATCTAGCTAAGGGTCTGTTGATTTTGTGGAATTTTTCAAAAAAGTCCACATGGTTTTGGTAAGTTTTCTCTTCTTTTTCATATATTTCTGCTCTAGTCTTTATCATACCTGTCTTAGTTACTTTTCTCTTGTTGCTGAGACAAAACACCTGACACCCAAAATTAGGGAAGGAAAGGTTTATTTAGCTTACAGTTTGGAGGTTTCAGTCCATAATCAACTGGCTCCAAGGCAGAGTGGCATGACACTGGGGCAGCACTTCAAGGCAGCAGCTAGAGCAAAAAGGGGGCAAGAGCAAGTCTCTTTTTCTCCCTTATATTGTATACAGGCCACCCCCTACTTCAGGGCTGGTGTAGCATTCACAAATCTCCTTGCTTTCCTTTGCACAGGATGAGGATATTTACAAAGAACTAACCCGGGCTCCCTGCTGAGCCACTCAGTTAGACTTCTAAACTTCTCAAGTTGACACAATATATCAATCATAACTATAGCCTTCCTTTGGGTTAGTTTGTTCTTTTCCTAGTTTTTTGGGATGTAAAAGTAGGTTTTTGAGTTTGTTTGTTTGGTACTGGGGATTGAACCTTCTCACTGAGTTTGATTCTCAGTCCTTTTTTTAAGTTTGAAACAGGGTCTTACTAAACTGCCAAGGCTGAGCTCAAACTGTGGTCTTTCTGCCTCAACCTTCCACAGAACTGGGATTACAGGTGTGTGCTACCATGCTCAGCTCCTTGATTTAAGATCTCATTCTTTATTGAATGTAGCATTTGCGAGCCAGGTGTGGTGGCGCACACCTTTAATCCCAGCACTCGGGAGGCTGAGGTAGTAGGAGCGTTGTGAGTTCGAGGCCCACTTGGGCTACAATGCGAGCTCAAGGCTGGCCTGAGCTACATAGTGCGACCCTGCCTCAAAAAACTAGGGCTGGGAGTTTGGCTCAGTGGCGTAAGCGCCTGTCTGGCAGGCGTGAAGCCTGTGAGTTCGATCCCCAGTGCCGCAAAAAAAAAAAAAAAAAAAAAAAAAAAGTAGCATTTGCTAGTATAAACTCCTCTCTTTGTGCTATTTTTCTGTGCACCATAAGTTTTGGCATATTATGTCTTCATTTTCATTTTGTCAAAGTATTTTCTAATTTCTCCTGTGATCTGCACCAGAGTATGTTGCTTAATTTCCATGTATGTGTGAATTTTCCAGTTTTCCTACTGCTTTTTATTTCTAGTTTCATTCTTTGAATCAGAAAAGATACTTGGTATGATTTTAATTTTCTCAAATTTGTTGACGTTTATGTGACCTAATGTGGATCTCTCCTGGAAAATGTTTTGTGTGCATTTGTGAGGAGTGTGTATTTTGCTGCTGTTGGGTGGCGCATTGTGTATGTGTCTTTTGTGGTTTGAACATAGTTGTGACAATTGTGATTAAAGGCTTGAACCCTGGAGTGTGGTATCAGGAGGAGGTGGAGCCTTTGGGGGTGAAGTTTAGGGGGAGGTCTTACAGTTTTGGGGATATGAGGTGCTTCCTTTGTGACCCCTTTTGTTCTTGGGACAAGAGTGTTCTGAAAGGAGCAAACCCGAGTCCTGCCCATGTATTTTCCTCCTTTGAGATGTGACTGCTCCTATGTGAGCTTCTGCCAGGATGCACTGCTATCTGCTGCCCTCCCTTGGTGCCAAACAAATGAGCCTCTTTCACCTGATTTTAAGCTTTGAATCTCCTGCTGCCAAGTATTTCATTATAGTCATTATAGTCATGAAAAGCTGACTAAAACAATAGCTGACTAAAACAATGGCTGTCAGGTCCAATTGGTCTATAGTGTGATTCAACTCCTCTATTTATTGATTTTCTGTCTAGTTGTTCTCTCATAGGTTTACATGTTTTAAATACACAAAGTTTAGATTTCATCAAACACACATTTAAAGGTATTATTAGTTTCTTATCTTAACTATTTTTTTATATACATATACATACACATATACACTACTATGAACTTTTTTCTCACAGAGACATGAGGAAGATATTCAGACTGGAGGTGGCTTGAATAAAGGATTTTTTTTTCTTTGGTACCAGGAATTGAACTCACAACCTCACACCTGCCAGGCAGGCACTTATGCCACTGAGCTAAACCCCCAGCCCTATTTTTTGAGGCAGAGTCTCACTATACAGTTCGGGCTGGCCTTGAACTCACTTTGTAGCCCAGGCTGGTCTTGAACTCACAATGATCCTCCTGCCTTAGCCTCCTGAGTGCTGGGATTAAAGGCGTGCACCACTATGCCTGGCTTGAATAGAGGATATTTTTTTATTATTATTTTTAAATTTTTTTATTTTAAAGATACAAAAATCCAGCAAAACATAACAGAACAAAGTCAATCAAAACAAAGCAATAGAACTGGTACAGAACCTCAAAGAAAGACACCAGGAAAACAACAGCCACCACAGCATACCTTGTTACTTTCAGAATAGTTGACCATTCCATCAGGTATAGTAAAATCAAACCAAAAACAAAACACAACAAAACCAATAAAAACAGAGTATGAAATAAAGCAAAAAAAAAAAATTAATCAGAATAAAGCAAAACAATGAGAACAATATTGGGCCTCAAGGACAAGACAGGAGAATCCCCCATATTTGCTACATTGTATACTATCATCTTCCCAAGAGATGCTCCAGACTGCCTACAAAATCAACTGAACAATACAACCATTTAGTTGCTTTATGTACCTTAGTTGCTATCAACTTAGCCAATCCTCTGAACCAGCAGGTTGCTTATGGGGGAGTGGGGGTGTGGGGAGGGGCAGGAGTCCTTGATACTTAGCCCGTGTGCCAGTAGGCCTATGAGACGCACATCTCTTTCTCCTCCTGGAGTCTGTGCCAGTCACGCAACTCACCAGGAAGGCAGGCTAGGTTGTCTTGAATAGAGGATCTTAACAAGGGATTCTTTTTTTTCCAAATTTGTTTTATTTCAAGGAGAAAAAGAAAACTAAAATTTTGAAAACAGGTCAGTTGGGGCAACAGTGGTATATACATTGTGCATTTTCATCCCCAAATTATTCACCCAGAGCATAAGGCATCTGCATTTAATTGGTCAAGCAATACCAGCACAAATCTTTCTCTTCAGTGAACTCAGAGAAATCAGTAGTATAACTATCTGAACTATTTTTTATACACATATATATACATGCACATAAATATGTTGTTTCTTTCAGCTTCTCACACTTGTGAGGCAATATGATGTTTACATGTGTGTCTTATTTATTTCACTAGTAAGTATGTTCTCAAGGTGAATCCATCTACCTATAAAAGTGTCCAGTTGATCATTCTTTATGGCTGAGTGGTACTCCATTATATAAACATACCACATCTTTTTTATCCATTCCTCAGTTGATGGGCATTTAGGTTGTTTCCAAGATCTAGCTATTACAAATTGTGCTGCTTATAAACACGAGTGCACATATATCACTGTGGTATGATGTTTTTAATTTTTTTGGAAATATATCCAAAAGGGGAATAGCTGGGTCCAATGGGACCTCTGGTCCTAGTTTTTTGAGGAGTCTCCACACTGATTTCCACAGTGGTTGCCACCAGTCTGCATTCCCACCAACAGTGGAGAAGAGTCCTTTTTCTCCACAGCTCCTCCAATATTTGTTATTAGTTGACCTCTTGCTAATAACCATTGTTTCTGGAGTGAGGTGGAATCTCAGTGTTTTCGATTTGCATCTCTCGAATGACCAGTGATGTTGAATATTTTTTCATATATTTATTTTCTATTGTATTTCTTCAATTTCATTTAAAAATGTTGCAATATCTAAAGTACTTCAGAAACTATACCCTTTGTAATGATTTAAAAATGATGAAAAAGCCGGGTGTGGTAGTGCACGCCTTTAATCCCAGCACTCAGGAGGCTGAGGTAGGAGGAGCGTTGTGAGTTCGAGGCCGGCTTGGGCTACAACACGAGCGCAAGGCTGGCTTGAGCTACATAGTGCGACCCTGCCTCAAAAAACCAGGGCTGGGAGTTTGGTTCAGTGGCTTAAGCGCCTGTCCTGGCAGGTGTGAGGTTGTGAGTTCAATCCCCAGTGCCGCAAAAAAAAAAAAAAAAAAAAGAAAAAGAAAAATCTTGGCAGTCAACTTGAAAAATGTGTGAAGCATTACAGTTTTGAAAAATTCCCTTTGGGAGTACAGGGTCACTGCAAGGTAGGGTGGGTGCTAACTAGGAAAGAGTCTTGGTGGAGGAATGAGCTGAGCTGGAACACAAAGCAGCGGTGAGGCAGGCCTAGGGGACAGCAGAAGGGACAACAGACACAGCTCTGCTAGGAAGACAGAGCAGGGTGATGGCGGGTGTTAAGGCCAAGGAGTGGTAAAGGAGGTGGATCTTTGTGTTGTCAGCATTCCATTCCTGTTATGAAATATCTGAGATAGTTAACTTACAAAGAGGAGAGTTTCACTTGGGCTCATGGTTTGCAAGGTAGCAGTTCATGGTTGGCAGCCTCATTGTTTTTGGGCCTGTGATGAGGCAGCACTGCATGGAGTGCACATGGCAGAGCAAAGCTGTTCAGTGCTGAGTGTGGTGGCACACACTGGCAATTTCACCTACTCAGCAGGCTGAGGCAGAAGGACCAAAATTTCAAAGCCGTCCTAGGCAACTTAGCAAGAGCATCTAAATAAATGAGTAAATAATTACATTTTTAGAAGAGCTGGAAAAGCTGGGTATGCAGCTCAATGGTAGAGGGCTCCTGGATTTAGTTCCCAGTCCTGAAACAAACAAAACAAAAAATCCTGTTCAATTCATGGGAAGAACACAAAGGAAATGAAGATGAAGGGGCCAAGGTCCTATAAGTCCCTTTGAAGGTGTGCCTAAAACCTTCCTCTAGGCTCCAACTCTTAAAGTGTCCACCAAACTGGGGACCCAGTCTTAAACACATGGGGCTTTGGGGAAACATTCTAGATCTAAACCATGGCAACCCTTGAAGCCCAAGGCAAGGGGGATTTCATGGGAAAAAAAGATAGAGCTGTGCTTTTTGTCTCTCCCTGCCAGCAGCCAGATCCTCAGTCACCTCTCAATCTTCCCCATAGCACTTGCTCCCTGGCCCCAACTAGGCACTTCCATCTTTTCCTTCCAAAAGAAGTGGGAAACTGGTGGTGGGGGGAAGAGCAAGGTTATTTCTACATCTGAGACCAGAGAGAAAGAGTCTCTTAGGATAAGTGAAGGACAGGTCACTCCTTCCTTGGAGATGAAGGGCTGGATTCCTTCCTAGGGTAGGAGCCCAGCTTTCCCCCCTCAGCAAGACTTTAGTACAGCTGGCAGAAAATGGGTGCATGTGGGTGGCCCCATAAGAAGCCTGTTGCTGGTACATTTTTGAAACTTGATGAAAGTTGGAGAATTTTAATGGCAATCAGGGGTTTAGCATCAAGGCTTGGAGCCAGAGACATCCCAGAGGAGCAAAACCAGCCACTACAGGGTCAAGAGTCTCAATTGGAAGCTTCCCTGGGGACTGCTGGGTGAGAGAATGAGGGGGCGGAACCTGACAGCCTGAGCTGAGCAGGAAGAGAGCCAGGGCGGGCGTCTGTGAGCAGGTCTTCTTAGGCTTCTGTCTAGGTTCTAATACTGGCCTGGCCAACCCATTTGGGAAGGAGGTGGGGGTGCCTCATAAGTAATGCCTAGAAATCTATCTGTAGATTTATCATTTTTTAGAGTGACAACCTGGCTTCTTGTGTCACATGAGGGTGAAGAACCTAAAACCAAGCCAAGTATGTTGGTGTACATCTGTAATTCCAGCACTCTGGAAGGCTGAGGCAGGAGGATCATAAATCTGAGTCCAGTCTTGGTAAATATATAACTATATATATGAGCTGGGAATGTAACTAAGTATGGAGACTCTGGGTTTATTTATTTATTTATTTATGTTGTTTTAAAACAGGGTCTCATTATGTAGTGTAGGCTGGCCTTGAACTTGCTTAACGCTGCACAGGCTGGCCTCAAACTCACAGCAATCCTCCTGCCTCAGACTCCAGTGCTGGGATTACAGGTATGCACCACCGTGCCCAGCACATGTCAGCTTTTGTACTTTCTATAAATTTGGTTTTGTTTTCTGTTTATATTCCTAGTCAATTTCTTCAAAAAGAACCAAACAAGGCTGGAGTGGTGGCACTTGCTTATAATCTCAGCACTTGTGAGACTGAGGTAGGATCTCTGTGAGTTCAAGACCAGCCTGGGCTACATAGTGAGTTCAAGGCCAGCAGCAGGGCTCAATCGTAGAAAGCCAAAGCAAACCAAAATGAAACAAATAAAAAAGCCAAAACAAAAAACAACAAAAAACCCCAGTCCTTTCTGGTGTGGAATGTTAAAACTTTGTAAAAGTCACTTTTGCATTTAAGGCTTCTTAGCGCCTCTGACAAGCCTGTGAGTCAGGAATCTGTCCACGTCTCATGACTGACCGTATCAGAACTCAGAGATGTGATGCTTTTTACTAAGCACTCACCTTTGGAGGCCAGGAGACCTACGTCTCACAGCCCCTCTTTTACTGACTGCGTAGACTGCCTGAAGAACAGGGGCACTTGTCCATGTCTTGGCCCCCACACAACAGAGGGCCAAGAGTGTCCCACACAGGCCCTGGAGGGTGACTGTGTTGCTTTTATTCATTCCCTAAGAACACTGATACTTTTTGTGTTCCAGACTCAGAGGTCACAACAAAAAGAGTGAGAGATGTTTCTTCTTTTATGGGGCTTGTAGTTAAGAGGAGACGACAGCAAGTAGCCCCAAGATCACACTAACGAATGGATAATTACAGACTGAGATAACCCCCAAAAGATCTCATCTGTAGGGCTTTTCAATAAAGCAAGCTGACTTAGCCTTGATGTATTTTTGTGGGTGTCTTTGTGAGAGCAGGCTGGTAGGGAGTTCTAAAAAGTGACTGATCAGTGAGCTATGCTGTGGAAGAATGGGCAGTCCATGAGGACTAAGTGGGTCTGACGGACCAGAGAGAGAAAGGTGTCTGGGAGATTCATGTGTCTGGTTTATGCACCTAGAATAATGGTTCCATTTATTGGCCCAGGTAACACTGGGAGAGGCCTAGATTTTTTTTTTTCCTCTGGTTGGGGAGAGAGTATGTGGATATTACAATTAATTTTAGTCCTGTGGTGATGTCAAAAAATAAGTTGTCCATCCACTTCTAGAGTTCAGAGAGGAGGGCTGGCTTGGCAGTTGGAGAGTCAGAAGCATTCAGATGGTAACCAAGGCGCTGAGCATGGAAGGCTTGCTGAGCGACTGAGCAGGGAGTGAGGAGGAAGGAGGCTGTGTCCAAAAGGCACCTCCAATTAACGGTGCCCAAGTACAAACTCCTGGTCGCCCCCTCCATCTTCAACCTGTTCCTGCTCCCCTGTTTGGGGTCAACTCCTATCTCATCTCCTGGCTGCTCAGCATGGAGACCTGGAGCCAGCCCTTATCATTTGTGTATCTCACACTCCACATCTCTCCTGATTTTAAGTCCTCCCAGTTCTACCTTCAAACTGCACCCAGTATCCATTCCTTCTCTTCACTTCCATATTGATCAGGATCATGGTCATCTGTCACTTAAATTTTCAAACTAATTTTTGGATTATTTGTCAGTGTCTCCCTTTCTCCTTTGAAAAGATATGCTACACTTCAACCTTATATACCCGTCCAACAACCACAGTAGTTATTTGAAAAATGTGCAACAGATCATGTCCCTTCTCAGCTCAGAATCTCCCAGGGGCTCCCTGTCTCCCTCAGCATGGAAGCCAAAGTCTTT
Organism: Dasyprocta punctata; assembly: GCA_004363535.1. NCBI lineage: Eukaryota > Metazoa > Chordata > Mammalia > Rodentia > Dasyproctidae > Dasyprocta > Dasyprocta punctata. The sequence goes on from RJWM01030792.1 coordinate 12,403, forward strand.
CCAGTGCTCTGAGGTCACTTAGAGCACTATCTTGTCTTTTCACTCAGTCCTCCTGGCCCTGTGAAGGTACCTGCTATAGTTGTCTTTCCTGCAGCCTTCTCCCCCAGACATGTTTATGGAACCCCTTCCTGACCTTCAATCTGTAGTTGCTCAAGTGTCAGATGCTTCAGTGGGACCTTCTTTGACCATTTTATCTAAAGTAGACCTTTTCTTAGCTCAGTGGTAGAGTGCTTACCTAACATATGAGAGGCCCAACACAGCACTCACAACTGATTTGTTTTTCCTTACTACAACACAAGCTTCATGAAGGAAGATTTCATTTTGCCTTTTCACTCTGGTGTTCCTAGTACCTAACACAGTCAGGGCTCGATATTCGTTGAATAACGAGCTTATGTACAGATACCCCGGGATCTGAAACTTCCAGAAAAATTCCTGTTTCTCCTCCAAATTTTTGCTCCTGCTCCCTATATTTTTGCTGTCTTATGCACGATGTGACCAGCTGCTCAGTTGGGAGTCTTAACCGGGTGTGGTAGCACATGCTTGTAACTCTTTCACAGACCCAGGTAGGAATAGTGCAAGTTTGAGCCCAACCTGGCGAAGACACTCTTGATTTAGCGAGACCCTGTCTCAAAATAAGAAGGGGCTGGGAATGTGACTCAGTGTGCAGGTTTTGGGTTCAATTCCCAGTACTGATAAAAAAACAAATCCTAGGAATCTTTCTGGCTTTTTCCTTATCCCTCATTCTTCATGTCTGGTTGATCAGCAAATTCTATTGATCCTACCTCAAAAAATAAATCTCAAATCTGCTTCTTTCCTTCTCCAGTGCCCCTCATCCCATTTTGAACCACCATCTTCTGCCAGAGTAAGAAACAGCCCCCCTTGCTTCTAAGGTTGCTTACTTCAATCTGTTTTCCGGAGTAACTGCTAAGATCCTCTCCTCTGCTTCTTTTTTGCAATGTCTGTGACCCACATCCATTAGCAGCAACAACATATTAAGCAATGCAGCAAAGTACAGAGAAGAAAGACAGAAAGATGACTAGCCCACCATCCAGAAATAAGCATTATAATTTGGTGTACATCATTGCTCTGTGAGTATATAGTTCATTCTCCATGCGTGAGGTTTCCATATCCTTGGATTCAGCTAATCAACTATCGACCAAAAATTGTAAATTTTTTTTGAGACAAGGTCTTGCTATGTAGTTCAGCTTGGCTTTGAACTCACTATGTAGTCCAGACTGGCCTTGAACTTGTGATCCTTCTGCCTCAGCCTCCTGAGTGCAGGGATCACAGGTATGTGCAATCATTGCTGGTTAAAAAATTTTTTTTTGTTTGTATTGAATAGCTATAGATATTTCCTCCTCTCGTCATTCCCTAAACAATACTGAAAATTATTGTTTACATGGAATTTGTGTTGCCTTATTATTGGTAACCTAGTGATGATTTGAAGTATATGGGAAGAGATGTGTAGGTGATATGCAGATTTGATGCCGTGTCTTTTTTTTTTTTTTTTTTTTTTGTGGTACCAAGGATCGAACGCTCAACCTTGTGCCTGCCAGGTGCTAAAGTCCTTGAGCCAAACTCCCGGTCGCACTATGTAGTCCAGGCCAGCCTTGCTCACATTGTAGCCCAAGCTAGCCTCGAACTCACAATGCTCCACCAACCTCAGCCTCCCGAGTACTGGGATTAAAGGCATGCACCACCATGCCCGGCTGATGCCATGTTTTAAAAGCAACTTCAGCATCCACAGATTTTGGTACCTTCAAGGGATCCTGGACTTCCCTGCAACATTCACAGGAGACCAGAGATGGCTATAGACATCCTGGATGACAGAAGTTTACAGAAAAGAGTCACACATGTGGGACAAGGTACCTGTTCCTCATTAAACAAGCACTACTTAAATTTTACTTGTGGGCCAGGGATATGCTCCTGCCTGGCAAGTAGGAGGCTGTGGGTTCGATTCCTGGTTAAAAAAAAAAAAAAAAAAGGATTGCCATGACTTTGAGGCCAGCCTGGGCTACACAGTGAGCTCAAGGCCAGCTTGAATGGCATAGTGAGACCCTGTCTCAAAAAAAGAGACAAGGAAAAAAAAATCCTACAGATAAAAATCAATCCCTTACCACATATTCCCATTTTAGACAATTATCTATGGATTCTCCTTCGAGAATAAGGAAAACAGTACCCTTACACTTACCGTGATTTCCCCTTCCTCAATGTACCTATTTCTGACAGTTGTACTACTTAATTTTAACATGTCGGTATGTATGCAATTTATGTTCCGTTTTGTAGCCATGATTTCCATGTATACTGAGCCTTAGTTCTCTGAATTCAGAATTCACAAACAGATCTGTTAGCCTAGCTGCTTCACTCTGGCATCCTGTATTTGATTCATTGTTTGGTCAGTTGGATTTCAAAAGGCTTTTGGCTCGTGGATTCCCTGAGTTCTTTCAGCTTCACACGGTGGTTGCTGGGCAGGGAATACAATTCTTGGGTCTCGCCTTTCTCTAGGAGCCCCACCCTGCAGATGTAACTCCACTTCTGTGTACCATGGGAAAATTACTGGCTAACTGAATTTTCCTTTTTTAGGTGCAACTTACTTTCTCTTCATGGATGCCCTTAAATTCTTTTTATTTGCCTACTTTTTTTTTTTTTTTTTTTGAGAAAGGGTCTCATTGTGTAGTTCAGGCTGAACTTGAACTCACTGTGTAGCCTAGGTTGGGTTTGAACTCACAGCAATCCTCCTGCTTCAGTCTCCTGAGTGCTGGGATTACAGGTGTCTATCACCACGCCCAGGTTTTGACAACTGTTTTAATGATGCAATATTTCAAGGGTACGGGAAAGTACAAAAAGCACAACATCCAAACGTTAGCTTTTTTTTTTTTTTTTGTCTTTTTTGAGACAGTTTCATTATGTAGTTCAGGCTGGCCTTGAACTCATTGTATAACTCAGGCTGGACTCAAATTCACAAGGCGTCCCGAGTGCTGGGATTACAGGCATGAGCCACCACCTCTGCCTAAAACGTTAACTTTTTTGAACTTGGTAATTTTTCTGCATTTGTGTCAGATTACTTAAAATAAATAAATAAAAGTTACAGATTCAATACCAATCTTGCATTGTTCTCTCCCTTTCCGTAGCTGTAGCCATATCCTGAATTATGTGTTTTTGATTCCCTTAATTATTTTTCCTGGGCACAGCAGTGCCCACCTGTAATTCCAACTCCTCAGGAGGCTAAGGCATGAGGATCAAAAGTTCAAAGCCAGCCCGGGCCACTTAGTGAAACTGGTGTCAAAATAAAAAATAACCTGTGCTGGGCATGTAGTGCAGTGCAAAGGCTCTGGCTTCAATTCCCATTACTGAGAAGAAACAAAAACAAAAACGCCAAAAAGTAGGCCTGGGGATATAGCTTGATGGCAGTGCTTTCAAGCAGGAGGCCCTGGGTGCAATTCCTAGAACAAGAAAACAAAATTTTTTTTGCATTACAAGTTACAGATTCTTAATCAATATGTAATTTAGCATTGCATGTTTTTATACTTTGCGTAAGTGCTCTCATAATGCACGGGTCCTACTATAGCTTCCTCTCCTGTTTAAAATGGGGTTTATCCATATTGGTAGGGTCTGTTCATTACTCTACCATATTTCCCTGTATAAATACTGTCTGACATTTTTTCTTCATCCTATTCATGGACATTTGAGCTGTTTTTCTTTTTTTTTCTTTCTTTTTTTGGAGACAGGTTCTTGCTATGTAGTTTACACTGGCTTTGAACTTACTATGCAACCTAGACTGGCCTCAAACTCACGCAGTCTTCCTGCCTCAGCCTCCTGAGTGCTGGGCTTTACAGGTGTGTTCTACCACTTCCAGTCATTATCTGTTTTTAATTTTGAAGGGGTATTTTCTTTTCCTTTTTTTTTTTTTTTTTAAAGAGTGTCTATGTAGCCCATGCTGGTCTTGTACCCATGATCCTCCTGCCTCAGCCTCCAAAATTCTGAGACTACAGACATTTACTACTCATATATAACAGTGACTTGAATTTAACAATGATATTATGCAGTTATTTCATTTAAAGTTTTTTTTGGGGAGGAGAAAATCATCTTATTTTAATTAACTCACAAGCAGTAACAGCACAAGAGCTGGTTTAAGAAGGGCATATGAATATTTTCCCAGTCCCAAATTCTATACCATCTGTCTTGAGCATTTTGTCATTGCAGAAACAAAGTACAAACACCCACAATTTAAAGGTATATTTTAGCTTGTGGTTTCACCTCATGGTCAGTTGGCTCCAATGCAGAAACAGGATGACAGAGGGGCCTGATGGAGGGAAAGATGCTCGATTCATGGCAGCCAGCTAGCAGAGGGGGAAGGGAACAGCTGGGGACAGGAACACACCTGGCAATCCTCCTGCTTCAGCCTCCTACATACTGGGATTACAGGAATGTCCAGCTTGTTTTATATATTTCAAGGCTATATTAGTAGGTGCTTTTATATTTGTATTTTCTTGCATTGTATCTTTCATGGTCTTTTTTATTTTTCATTTTACATTCTTTTGTCAAATATTAAAATTACTCCCCTGGTATTTCTTCAGGCTTGTATTGGCCTGATGCATTTTCTTTCTTTTTTTTTTTTTTTTTTTTTTTTGCAGCACCAGGGATTGAACTCACAACCTCTCGCCTTCCTGACAGGCGCGTAAGCCGCTGAGCCAAACTCCTGGCCCTGGTTTTTTTGAGGCAGGGTCGCACTGCGTAGCTCCGGCCGGCCTTGTGCTCGCGTTGTAGCCCAAGCTGGCCTCGAACTCACAACGCTCCTCCTGCCTCAGCCTCCCGAGTGCTGAGATTAAAGGCGTGCGCCACCACGCCCGGCTGACCTGATGCATTTTCAGCTTCCTTTTTATTTTTTTTGTTTTGTTTTGTTTTGTGGCACCGAGGACTGAACTCACTACTTTGTGCCTGCCAGACAGGCACTTAAGCCACTGAGCCAAACTCCCGGCCCTAGTTTTTTTGAGGCAGGGTCACACTATGTAGCTCAGGCCGGCTTTGCACTCGCGTTGTAGCCCAAGCCAGCCTCGAACTCACAATGCTCCTCCTACGTCAGCCTCCCGAGTGCTGGGATTAAAGGTATGCGCCACCATACCTGGCTTCACCTTCCTTTTTGTGTGTGGTTTTTTTTTTTTTTTTACTGGTACTAGGTATCAAACTTAAGACTTTGTGCTTGCCAGGCAGGTCACCTACCTTTTTGCTTTAAATATTTGAGAAATTCTTTTAAATGTTTCATATATATATACATATATATATATATATTTTTTTTTTTTTCTGGTACCGGGGATCGAACTCACAACCTTGAGCTTGCCAGGCAGGCACTTTTGCCTCTGAGCTAAATCCCCGGTCTGTATGCAATATATTGTTTCACTTATTTTTAAAACTCAATCTGGGAACCTTTGTCTTTTAAAACCTGTATTTACAGTGGTACCTCATTCATGAATGCTTTTGTTTGCAAACAGTTTGCAAACAGAAGCATTTGGCAAAATTTTGTTTTTGTTCGCAAATTCTACACTTGATGGCAAACATGACCGTGGCCATCTTTCTTACACAAACACAAATGTGGTTGTTTTTCCAAAATTGTAGAACAAATTAAATTCGTGATCCAAGGCACTGTTGTACTTTGTTCATCTTTATTATAATTACTATCATATTAGAACTTATTCTGCCACTTAATGTTATGTTTTTCACATGATGTGATTTTTTATTATCTTTTTTTCTTTCCCTTTCTTAGCGTCCACAAGATACAGTCAACATTCTTATATATTTTCCACCCCAGTTCTACAGATTGAAGCCAGACTGCATGCTAGAAGGTACTCTGGTGCTGAGCCACATTCTCAGTCCTTTTCACTCTTTTTTATTTTGAGACAGGGTCTCAAATTGTCCAGAGTGGGCTGAACTCTGGATCCTCTTGCCTCAGCCACCTGAGGAGCTGGGATTACAGATGTGGACCTCTATGCCTGACTCCAAGAAATCTTTTCATGTAGGTCATTTTGTGGCAAGCAGTTTGAGGCCCAGCAGGTCCAAGAATATTTTTATTTCTTCCAATTTTAACGACTACCTGGTAATATAAAAATAGTTCCTCCAGTACTTACAAGCTTTGCTACTTTCTGGCACCCAGTGTTTCTGTTGAGATGTCTGTTGTCAGTCTGATGGCTTGTTTCCATGACAGTTCTCCAGGTGGTCTTGGACTCCCTTCTTTCTCACTTGTATTCTCTAGAATAAATGGAAGTTGAACACAATTGTGCATACTTGTAATGGCAGCACCCTGGAAGGCTGAGGGAGGAGGATTGCCTTTGAACGCAGCTTGGGCAATATAGTGACTTAGAGAGGAACTGTCTCAAAATAGAACATAAAAAAGGAAAGGAAATGTAGCTAAGTTCAAAGGCTCTGAACCAAACCAATCCAACCCAAACCAAGCCAAACCAAACCAAACCAAACCAAACCAAACCAAACCAAACCAAACCAAACAAACCAAACTTGTGGGAGGTGCTGGGAACTCAACATTCTGAGCTAACAGAGGCACTGGTAAATAGACTGGGCCCTGGTCCAGTCCTATCTAGAAATAAGAAGTCCTCAACCCTTTCACTCAGCTCATCACATTGCCCAGGTTATAATAACTGGTTGATGCTTGTCTTTTAAACATTTATTATAATTGCTGTACAGCATTTCAGGTTCTGGGAGAACTGGGGTTAAAACAGAAAAACAGAATCTGAGCATCTTGTTGTCTTTCTGGTGTGAGAAATTGAAAGAGTAAATAAGGTTTAAAATGCACAATAGATATTATGAAAAGGGAAGAAATCATTAAAAAGGAAAAAGAAATTAGGATTGGGGAAAGGGGAAAGAAAGGAAGAGAAAAGAGAGAAAAAGTGCAAGTTAGTTATACTTTTAGTGTCTCTTAGTTCATAGAAAAGGAAGGATGGCACTAATATCAATTGGAGAATTAAAACTACTTTAAAGATAATCATATGCAATGTATTAACTATGATTATTCTCCTATCATCTTGTTATGAAATTTTACTTTACCTTTTGTCCATAAAATAATAAAAAAAAGAAAAACAGAATCTGTTATAAACTTGCCTTTTGCCCCTGACACCATGTTTGCTTTCTTTCTTTCTTTCTTTCTTTCTTTCTTTCTTTCTTTCTTTCTTTCTTTCTTTCTTTCCTTCTGAGACAGAGTCTTGTAGTCCAGGCTGAACTTGAACTCACTATGTAGCTCAGGCTGAGCTCAGACTTACAGTGATCCTCCTGCCTCAGCCTCCCAGGTACTTGGATTGCAGACATGCGCTGCTATACCTGACTTTTTTGGGGGGCAGGGAATACTAGGGTTCAAACTCATGGCCTCTTGCTTGCTGGGCAAGTGCTCTACCAATGAATTATATCCCCAGACCTGATCAGTTTCTTTAATGGTGTTAGATCTTCAGATTCTCTTAGTTGCTGTTGATCAGTTATATGTATCTTTTTCCTGCAAATCTGCCTATCTTATGGGCTTTAAAAAATTTCAGTCTCAACTTTATCTAGGAGCAACTTAGTCTGGGTTAAGTCTAACCCAGCTTCATAGTAATTTTGCTTTTGCTTTTGCCCAGTGCCCCAAGGTCATTACCAGTTTAGCACTACTTTTTACTTGAGTTTCTTGCTGGAGATTTTCTGAACCATACCAACCATGCAAATTAAAATCTCAAATCAGCATGAAGGCAGGCCCATGGCTAAAATTTTTCCTCATCCAGATCCCAGGCTAAGATAAACAGATCTTGCAATCCCATGTTGCTGGAGGAAAATTTCCCCTTTGGCCTACTTCTCCACTAGGGAGTCAGTCCTCTAAGGATTCTTGCATCACAAAGGGGGCTTTCCAGCTACTTGGGAGTCATCAGACTCAGCTCTTGTCTCCACTGGCCCTGGAAAACTGAAGCCCTGTTTCCTAAACACTATAACTACCATCCCCTCCCAAAGCCAGCTGTAGCATTAACTCCTGCTTCCCTGGGTTTTAGTTCTAATATACTTTGGGCCTTAAATTTCCTTTACTTTTCTGTGAGCTTAACTATGAGTTAAAAATATCCGTCAGGTTTTACCCAGGTGGAAGTGGAAGTCTGGTTCTTTTTCCTTAACACAGTCACTTTCTCAGAACACATCTCAGTTGTGTTAAACCTGAATCATTTTCTTTTCTTGGAATATGATGTGTTCATTAGATCTGAGAAATGAAGTATTTATTTTAGATTATTTTATTGCTGTCTTATACTTAGTTCTCTCTTTCAAGAGCACCAAATATATATTGTTAGAATTTTTCTATTTTCCAAACTTACTTTTCCATAATATGTTTATTGTTTTATTCTTCTATGTCTTTTTTTTTTTTTTTTTTTTTTTTTTTTTTTTTTTTTTTTTTTTTTTTTTTTTTTTTTTTTTTTTTTTTTTTTTTTTTTTTTTTTTTTTTTTTTTTTTGGTATGTGGTTCTGGGGATCCAACCCAGGACCTTATGCACCTAGGCAAGCACTCTACCACTGAGCTGTACCACTTCCATCTTTTTCATTTCATTTTTACAATTTTTCTAAGTTTATCTGTTACATTTCTGGTTTTGTTTTCCAGTACATTTTTTTCCGGAAAAATGTATCTTAAATATGGTCTTCTTTTTTCCTTCAGTTTTTTTTTTTCTTTCTTTCTTTTTTTTTTTTTGTACCAGGGATCAAACTCAAAACCTTGCACATGCATGCAGGCACTGCTGAGCTAATACCCGACCTCCTTCAGTTTTCTTGTTTAAGTTTTTTTTTTTTTTTTCTGGTGGCACTGGGGATCAAACTCACAACCTCACGCCTGCCAGGCAGGTGATTAAACCACTGAGCCAAACTCCTGGCCCTAGTTTTTTGAGACAGGGTCGCACTATGTAGTTCAGGCAGGCCTTGTGCTCATGTTGTAGCCCAAGCCAGCCTCGAACTCACAGCGCTCCTTCTACCTCAGCCTCCCGAGTGCTAGGATTAAAGGCGTGTGCCACCATGCCTGGCTTTTTTTTTTTTGTTGTTATTTTTTAAAATTTATTTTTATGGAGTGTAATCAACAAATAAAATCATATATATTTAAGGTGTATAAAATCATGTTTTAAAATACACATATGCTGTGAAATGATTACAACAATCAAGCTAATTAGCACATCTATTATCTCACACACTTATAATAATTCTTAGTTTCTGCTTAGAAATATTTTGCAATAGTATAAGTCAAGAAGTATTTTTTGGTTTTTTTTTTTGAGACAGGGTCTTGCTAGGTAGTTTAGGCTGGGGTTGAACTCACTCTGTAGTCCAGGCTGGCCTTGAGCTTGCAGTGATTCTCCTGCCTCAGCCACCCAAGTACTGGAATTATGGGTGGGTCACCCCACCTGGCTTGTGTATTTCTGTTACTCATCAATCTATCTGTAAGGTCTAGTGCACTGTCTGCACTTTAACCAATATTTATTGAGGGTATAAATAATGAATTTAAGCTATTGTGGGAGCCTATAGTCCCATCTACTCAGGAGGTTGAGGGAGAGAATTGCTTGAGCCTAGGAGTTTGAGACCAGCCTCAGCAACATAGATCCCATCTTTAGAAAAGAATAGAGAAGAGAAGTAAAGCGAAGCAAAGAAAAGGTAAGAAAAGAAAAAATAAAGAAATGGAGGGTTGTATTTTTGAGAGCCCCGCTAAAGGGTTTGAATAATGCAAGGTCAGTGGAGCGAGCCAGACGGCTTTTGAGTAGGTGAAGGCAGAAGGATCGGCTCTGACCGTAATGGTGGCAGAATGGAGAACTGGGTGTAGGAGACTGGTTAAGAGGTTGCTGTGCCAGGACCTGCTGGGGTGAAGACGGGGTAAGAGTGAGTTCATCAAGTTCCAGGGAAACCCAGTGTGTGCTCAGGAGGACTTGGGCTGGCCTGGGGCTTGGTCAGATCTGGGCTTCCACTGAGTGCGGCTGTGATTCTGGGCGGCAGTGAGGCCACGGACAGGGCCTGGGCAGGGGAGGGCAGGGGCTGAGTGTAGATTCCGATCCTTTGATTTTTTTTTGTTTTTTTTGTCTTTTTTTTTGAAACAGGGTCTTACTATGCAGTTCAGGTTGGCCTTGAGCTCACTTTGTAATCCAGGCTGGCCTCGAATTTACAGCTATCTTTCTGCCTCAATCTCCCAAATGCCGGGATTATAGGTGTGTACCACCATGCTGGGCCTGACCCTTTGATTTTAGGAGATGTCTACACTGAGGAATGGTAACGTGTGACAAGGAGGGGAAGAGAGAAAGAAGACAGAAAGAAGCAAGCAGGAGAGGACAATTTAGAGAACTGATGTGAACCTTACCAGCTGGGTTAGGGGAGAGGAAGAGGGAGAGGAACTGGGCCAGGGAAGAGCTTTGGGCAGAACAGTGGCAGAGCCAGGGTGATAGAAGCATGGTGTTCTGCAGCCAGGCCAACCTGAGTTCAAGCCTTGGCTTTACGCTTTATCCCCTGAGCTTGTTTCCTGGTTTGTTAGTCACAGACCCTGCCTGAATTATAGGGTGGTTGTGAGGATTAAGTGAGATAATATATGCACAGTACTTAGTGCTGTGTCTACAGTCAGCACTCAGCAACCTTTAGCTTTTTCCTGCCTTCCTCCAGGGAGCAGATGGTCATTTGGATAGC
>RJWM01030793.1:0-23085 GCA_004363535.1 Dasyprocta punctata
CTGAAACCTCCATAAACTGTGAGCTAAATAAACCTTCCCTCCCTTAATTTTGAGTGTTGTGTATTTTGTCTCAGCAACAAGAGAAAAGTAACCAAGACAGGAGGGCTCAGGAACAGCCTTGGTTTCCTCTTCCTCTGACCCTGCGGGGCATTTCCTCTTGAAGTGCTGAGTCCAGCCCATCAGGCCAGTTCCTGCAACCCTGAGCCAGCTGAGCAGGCTAAGGAAAGGCTGGATCTGGGAGCAAACAGGCCCATCCTCCTGGTTCTGGCCCCTGCATTCCTTCCTGACTGTGGTCTTCAGCCACCCTGCCTTCTGCTTGTGCTCCGCGTGGGGCCTTTACATTGTGCCCAGGCCCCCCGCTGCGGTCAAGGGCAACATGTGCTGGCCCCTTGTCATTTGGGCCTCACTCAAAAATAACCACCATCATGAGGTCTCACTCTCTCTCCCTCTCCTTCCCTCCTCTTCATCCTCTCCCCCAACCCCATGAGGTCCCTCTTGATGTTTCTCAGATAAATTAATACATCTTGCTTGTAGATGTTCTATCAGTCCCTCTTACATAGCTGTTTATTTTCTGTTGAGTTCTTGTTGCTATGTGAAGCTGTTTTGTTCAATTATTTAGTTCACAACAATTGGAACCACTAGCAAAGTGAAGCACTATCAGCAGCAGTGAACACAGTGCCCAGGACCTGTCTTCATGGAGTGTCTATTCTAGTGAGGAGGGTGGAAGAGAAATTGGTCAGAATAAGGCATGTGTCAAGGAGGAAAACAGAGCAGAGTAGAGGGATGTACTGCAGATCATGTTTGCTGCCTTAAAAAGGTGTCCAAAGAGACACGTTATGGTTTAGACCTAAAATGTTGCCCAAAAGTCTCATGTTCGGTGCTGGAGATTTTGGAAGATGATGAGATCTAAATATTCCCCTAAAAGTCTCATTGCAGGTACTTTTGGAAGGTGATTGGAATATGGCAGAACTATATTTATCAATGGATTCCTCCATTCATGAGTTTATAGTTCACTATGCTGTGTGGAGGTGAGGTCTGGTTGTAAAAGGCAGATCGCTAGAGGTAAGACCTGGAAGTCTCTGGCTCCTTCTTTTTTCTCTGCTTCCTGGTTGCCACACTGGGAACAGCTTTCCTCTGCCATCCACCCTTCTACTATGCCATTTCTGCCTTGGCACCTTCTGACTATGGACCAACCCACTGAAACTGAGTTAATATGAATTTGTCTGTTAAATTGTGAGTGTTGGGTATTTTGTCTCAGCAACAAGAAAGCTGACTATTACAAGGCATCAGTGCTAAGCTAACCTTGGGAAAAAGAGCTCGGGGTGGGGGAATGAGCCACACTGATGTCTGGGAGAGTACTCTGGGCGTCGGTGACAGCCATCCCAGAGATGCTTAGGCTAGTATATGTTCAGCCTCTAGGAGCCGGGGGAGGCACATAGGAGTAAAAAAGGCAGTTTCTGGGGGGACAGATCCTATTTCCCATGTGAGGACACTGTGGGGACTTTGGCGTTGGAGGGGTTACAGTAGAAGAATGCCATGATCTAACTACTAAGTTCTCCCTGGCAGCTATGGCAGGGAAAGTCTGCAGGGTGGCAAGAGTAGAATAGATAGGCCAGCTTCAAGGCTGTGGAAAATAACGGGAGAGAAATTCTGGTGCTTACAGTAGAGCACTAGCGGCAGAGATGGTGAAAAGTGCTGATTCTGAGTACATCTGTAAAGCAGTCAAGAGGATTTGCTGACTTAGATGTGGAATATAAGAAAAAGTGAGGAATTGAGATGACTCTAAGAGTTTGGACCAGAGCCCAGGAGCAGATAAATCCATCAAGAGCGACTGTGATGGGAGCAGATTTGGGGTAGGAAGAGCCCCAGGTTCCGCGTTGAGCCTGACAATAGCCACAAACCCCAACCTTCTGCTTACACATGCTGGATAATTTTCCAAGTTTATACTTGATAACTCATTTAATCCTTGCAGAGCTCTGAGAGTAGTTAGCAGTGCTCCCATATTATAGATGAGATAACTGAGCATAGGGAGATTAAATAAATTCTCCAGGATCACGAGGTCTGTAAGTGGCAGAGCCAAGACTATGAACCAGGCAGCCTGACTGTGGGTTTGTGCTTCAACAGCTGGACTCAGCAGCTGCCAGCTGGACATCCTGGGGTGAAGTGGTCCAGGCAGTTGGGCATGGGAATCTGGGCCTCAGGGTCAAACTGGAGGCTGGAAACCATGAGTTTGTGTACACTTGGAAACTGTGTTAGTTTCTCTGGGCTGCTCCGCTGAAGAACCACGAATTAGATGCATTAAAACAGCAGAAACTGTGTCTCTTAAAATGCTCAAGGCTGGACATGTGACATCAAGGTGTCACAGGGTCAAAAACCCTAGGACACTCTGGGTAGACTCCTTCCTTGCCACTCGGTAGCTTCTGGTGGTGACTGGCAATCTTTGCAACACTGCCTCTTGTAGGCCAAGGGACAGAGCGTGGTGCTTAGAGCGGCTGCCTGTAAGGAGCAAGTCAGTGATTGAAGGCACCTGGCTTACACTTGCATTGCTCCATTCTCTGCTTCTGTCATAACAGAAATCTACCCATGTGTCTGTCTGTACATCATCGTCCATCTTTTGATAAGGACTCATGTTGGATCTAGGGATCACCTTACTCTGACCTCATCTCAACAATTTACATCTGAAATGACCCTGTTTCTAAGTCAGGTCATATTCTGAGGACCTAGGATTTCAACACACTTTGTCCAGGAGCATCATTTGAGCCATACCAGGGCTCTAGGGCATAGATGACAATTCAGGCCCTGAGACTGGCTGCTGGGCAGAAAATGGGAAGGAGATGGAAGACCTAGCTTTGGAGAGGCTAGGGAATGAAAGCGTGTCCCTGCGAGGGGGCTGGGCCCAGTCCAAAGCCATAGGTAAGTGAAGGAAAAGGAGTGTCAGAAAATGGCCATCTGATTTGACAGCAGGGAGGCTGCTGTGACCTTGACACATGCTGTTGCAGTGGAGAGGGTTGAAGTCTGATGAGTGCGTGCTCATGAGGGAATGAGAGAACTGGAAACTCTGTTTACTTGTTTATGGCTGCCTCTCCCCACTAGCATGGAACAGCTACAGGAGCAAGGGTTTCAGGGTAGCTCATTCATTTCTGTACTCCAGTGCCTGGAACATTATATTTGTTAAACCAAGTTGAACGTTGTATTAGCCAATATTTCCTTTGATGGTGGGGCCCCAACCATTTTCTAGTTTGGACATGGCCACAAGGAATAGCAAGAAATGATAGGGCTGGAATAGGTTCCTTCCAGCTCTAAACTTCTGTGATCATGTGGAAAATGCTATCAACCACCCATGTGTCAATACAGTAAGACATTTAATTCATTGCTTGTATTTTTGTTTTGGCAAACAACTTGGCAGGAATAAGTGTTTCATTCACAAACTTACCAAATGTGGAGGGCCCACGATGTGTTACACTGTCCCATTTAACAGATGTCAGGGCAGTGGGGTTGCCTGGCGAGGTGACAGACCGCCCACTGCTAACTCCAGGAGGTCCGGTGCTCTGATGTGGCCCGTGTTCCCAGGCTTGGGCTAAGGCGGGGAGAGGCCAGTGGCCGAGCAGAGCGGGGTGTGGAGCTGCAGCTGCCCTGGGCACAGAGTGGCATTCACCAGGCATAATAAGCAGCCTCTTATTGGCGTCACCACTGAGTTGCCCAGGGCACCACCTGGACAAACTGTTCAGGCAGTGGGAAGAGAGGAAACTGTGGTCCTCAGGTCCCTTCTGCCATCCACAGGCCCAAAACCTAAGTTTCCATAAACTTTAGGGCTCTAGGCTTCTGCCGTGGTTGAGCAGCGCTTTTGGGGTTTACTGCATGAGCCATTTTGGGGTTCGGTGCATGAGCCCTAAGGCCCTGTGAAGCAGGCAGAGTTTAGCAGGGCTCCGAGCACTGCAAGACCTGCGGGTGCGGGGCACAGCCTGAGCAGTAATGGAAAGGGTTTGGACCCTATCTGTAGACAGGATAGTAATATTCCTGGATCACCTAATGTTCACTTTGATCACTGCTCTCCTTCCATCCTTGATGAAACAAGGTGCCTCAGTCTCCTCAGCTGTACACTCAGGAGAAAAACGCTTCCCCTTTACAGGGTTCTTTGCAGGATCAAGGGCATCCTGTTCATGAGACATGGTAAATTCTCTCCAGACACTGATTAGGGTTATAGACTGCCAGGCCACGCGAGCTTCCTCTTGTAATCTCACATTATGCGCTCTTTCTCATCTGGCCAAGCCTGCCGGTTCCGCTTCACATTCATTTTCTCCATCTGTACCCCAGCAACAAAGAGAGGAAGTGAGCAGCAGCAGGCACGTGAGTGTCTGGCCGGCTTCGCGCCCCACCCAGAACTACATTTCCCGGAGATCCCCGCGCAGCGGGGGGAGCCATGCGCATGCGCCGCGCGCTGCCAGCCCGGGTCTTCAGGACGGTGCTCGGAACCTGAGTAGCCGCTGTAAGCCGGGCTGCGGGGTCCTCGCGCTGCAGCGGCGGTGTCTCCTCCGTGCGCCTCGCTGGCCGCGGCGGGCTCGGGTGCGCCTTGGGCCTGCTCAGTGCCATGATCCGGCAGGAACGTTCCACATCCTACCAGGAGGTAGGAGCGCGTGGGGCGCGGGAGGAAAGTTCCCGTGGGGCGGGCTCGCGTGCTCCGAGTCCGCCGGCGCGGGACGGAGGCGGGTCCAGGGTGGCGGCGGCGGAGTTGGGTTCTTCGCTGCGAGCGGCGACTGCGGCGTCTGCTCCTGGAGAGCTGATGCGCGCCGGGCGCCACCCCCCAGCCCCAGGCCTGGGCCCTGGCCAGAGGATGACAGGGACCGTGAGCTCCTGCTCGGTGGCCGCCTTCTCCCACCCCGCTGCTTCTCCCGGCCCTCGGCCCTGCGCCCCAGGCTCACCTCCTCGCAGTCCTTTGTCTCGGTCTGCCCCGTGCGGCGGGCTCCCGCGATTCCTTCAGAGCAGCTCTTCCATCCGAGCCCTCCAGCCCCCCGGGGACATCGCGCCCCTCTTCCTCCTCCTCCCCTCCTCAGACCTTGCTCCCCTCCTCAGACCTTGGTCCCCTCCTCTGAGCTCCCTTGGTTCGCCAAGTCGGGCAGTTCCGCAACCTTCCTGCCCCCGCGGCTTGCGTCCCTGTGTCTGCGGTGACCCGCGGCGTGTGATACTATGTTGCCGCCTCTCCTTGCAGGCTTTTTCTGCGCGGTGCAGGTTGGCTTTGAGGCTCTGTCCGGACCCCAGAGCAGTTTCTGTTCATAGTCCTGATGCTGCCGCACTTGGTCAGCCCAGAACGATCACGCTTCCCAGCGGGCTGCTCATCTCCCGTTACCTTGACATCTCATCCTCAGGGGCTGGAAACTCAATGTGCAGGAAAGAGCTGGGGTATGGAAAGTGCCACCAAGTGCCAGGCAGCAAGGTAGCAGCCCCTTAGGACGCGGGCAGTGCCAACTTCTAGGGAGCTTTGGAGCCCCACTTTCAGGACCGTGCCTGGCCCACTGCTAGTCCGCAGTGTCTCCACCCGACAGGGCTCAGGTTTATAGGCAGGGGTGCCGCCTGCAGGGGCAAGGCCTTGGGTGGGGTCGGGTGCCCACAGGGCTGTCCCTTGGGGTGCAAGGCGCTTGGAGGGCCCCCTCCCTTTGCCTTGCTCAGTCCCACGACAGCCCAGAAAATGTCCTGCATCTTTCTTGCTGGGGTCATTCTGAGCATGGACCTGGTTCTGAGTTAGGCGTCTTTGCCGAAGGAGATTCTGTTTTGGGGCACGAGGGGTGCTGGGGATTTGGCCGGGGCCAGGCAAGCTGGCGGGCCTGATGTGGCTGCAAGAAGTCAAGAGGGGAACCAGGGGTGCCTAGGTGAGACGGGGATCAGAGAATGCTGTCTTCCTGGGGCCCACGTCTTTTGGCCAGTGAGACTTGGGGTGCTGCAGTGTGTGCTCCCATTAAATGACCTGCGCCTCCCAGAGCCTTTTCCAGCCTCTGCCCTCTCTTATGTGTTTTCTCTTATGTTTGGAGGGCTTTAAATGGGCGATTTCACCTAATTCTAAAGGCAAAGTTGGAGGTGTGGAGAGGGATGTGGAAGAAAAACAGATGCATGACAACTGTTCTGTACTATTCTATACTGGCGTTGACTCCTTAGTTGAAATGAAGACCTGAAATGAAGATGCTGTGAGCCCCAGGAAATCCTGGGAACCCTACCCCTTCTCCCTCCGCCAGTGCAGGGATAGCTCCTCTGCCAGCCCCTCCTTCCCAACCTAAGAGACTGTTGATTATCATGTTTGCCTTCTGCCTTTCCCAGTGGCATAATTGCCCACGGGACAGGTGAGGACCCTGATAACGAGATTACCAGGCTGCTGATTAGCACTGTCCCCTGGACTGCCCACTTTCTCTATCATTTGCAGCTCCAGTTGATGTTTAATCAGCCTTCTGGAGCTCTCTGAGACCAACTGCACTCTTTCCGCCGCCCGCCCCCCCAGCAGACTTAACCACATTTCCTCTGGCTTTGGGAAGTGGTTAAGGTCATGGGCTTTGGAACTGGACTAACTTGGGACTTGTTTTCTAACTCTTTCCCTGCCTCTGTGGCTATCGGAATGGCAGTGAGTTGAACTCCCCCATGCACTGCTCTCCAAAAAGTTTCATTGAAGTCCTAACCCCCAGTACCTTAGACTGTAACTGTGTTTGCTTATTTATTTATTTATTGGTACTGGGACTTCACGTTTGCCAGGCAGGCACTGTACGTGATTGTGTTTAGAAATAAGGTCATCTGAGGTGCAGTTAAGACAAGATCATGCTGAAGTAGGGTGGGCCCCTAATCTAGTATGACCGGTGTCCTTAAAAAAGGTGACTCTGGAGGGACACCGGCACAGGGAAAATGTCTTGTAAAGTGGGAGGCAGAGATTGGCAGTCAGATGCGGCTCTGAGCCAAGGAAGGTCGAGGATTGCTGTTGTCATCACCAGGAGCTCGGAGGGAGACAGGGCATATGTTCTTCCTTAGCTCGAAGGAGGTGCCAGCTCTGCCCACACCTTGATCTCAGACTTCAGCCCCCAGAAGCACAGGCGAGGACAGTCCTGGTGTTCGTAGCTGCTCACTTTGTGGTATGTTGTTTCAGCAGTGCTAGGAAATGAATAGGCAAGAAGTTCCTTGAGTTTTCTCAGCTTCATTGTCCTGATCCATAGAATTGGCCTAAAAAACCTCAAGTCACTGGATGTGTGTGTGTGTGTGTGTGTGTGTGACAATTATGTGAGTAACAGCTTCTGCTTTCATATTTTAGTCTAGAACAGCAAGGACAATGCAGCTAGCCTATTCACTCACTTTGCTTCTCTCTGTAGCTGAGTGAGGAATTGGACCAGGTGGTTGAGAACTCCGAACGGGCAGACGAGCTGGACAAGGAGACCATCGAGGTCCAAGGTCCGGGTGCCGGACCAGGTGAGTGGGTTCAGTGCCTGGGGTGGGTGTGCCGTGGCTGCAGCTGGAGGTCCCAGTCCAGACACCTTGCCAGCCCTGGCAATGCAGGAGCCCCTCTCCCCCTTTGCCCGGTGGCGTTGGGTCTCAGGTGTTGCCCTAGTTCTAAGCTATGCATATTTAACTAGCCCGAGACAGCGGAGGCGGCTGTGCCTGGGCGATGTCTTCTGATTCCCTCGTCTGAGCCAGTACTGAGGCCGGGTCCTGGGACACAGCAGCGCGTGCTTCTCTAGGAAGCTGCAAACGTGCTGTCTGTCCCTGTATTCCCTGGGCCGCAGCGCCCAGGTCCGCCGCCCAGCGGGGTGGGGAGACACCCATCATCAGTGGGGGCCTCACAGCCCCTCAGCGCATCGGCCCTGTGTCACGTGCCGCAGCTGGCCTGTCTTGCCCCAGAGCACAGAGTCCTCCCTTAGCTGCTGGAGGGTGAGTCCAGGGCCGCTCCATCAGACCTGATCACAGCCGCTTCCAGCCCTGCGTGTGGAGCGCGTGCTGCAGGCCCCTTCTCTCTCCATTGGTGACCTCGCCTCGGCCCATTCTGCTGCTTCAGTCCCCACATGTCCCCCTGCGGTCCTCCTGTCACGCGGATACCCCAGACTTCCTCGCCCTGCGCAATCTGCTGCCTGGGCCGTGGCTCTGGACCCCCTCCCAGCATTGGGCCTTTCAGTGTTTCTGTTTTTATGTTTTTATTTTTCTGCCTGGAATGTCTTTCCTTCTTCACCAGTTAATGCCTAATCATTCTTTAGCTCTCTGCTGGTTATTTTTTTCTACAAAGCCTGCTGTGACCTCCAGGCCACGACATCACTTCCTGTCCCCCAGCACAATCTCCGTGTGCCTCTCCTTTGCCGCAGTTGCTGTGTGAGCGTGTGTTTGTGAGTGACTGACTGATGTACGCCTCTTCTACTACAGTGAGGCCCCGAGAGGGCAGACCCTGGCTACTCAGTGAATCTTCGCTGAGTGAGAGAATGAATGAATGAATGGACGGGATGAACAGAGACCCAGCCTCAGTCCAGCCTCTTGAGTCGACTGGGGGAAGTCAGGTTCTGTTCTTGTAGCTTCCTGTGTTTGTGGGGGAGAAGAATAAGAGACAGAATTCTGTCATTCTGCCTGCTGTGTAGCTGGAGAAGACGACGGAAGGAAGGAAGCTAGAAAGGCGGCTCGTGTTTCCTGTCACTGCGCCTGGCTCTGCGGGACCCGTTGCCGCACTGAGTTGCCCTCCTTCCGCGCTGCCCTGTCTCGGCCTGTCCTCTTCGCACCCCCCATTGCTTTCTCTTTCTCTGAAAGTCTTTCTTCTGCTTCCTCGCTCCCCCACCCCGATCTTTTTTAGTTTCCATGTGTGAGGAAACTTGATATATTCCCTTTCTTTCTGGCTTGTTTCTCTTAATACTGTCTCCTCCAGTTCCACCCATTTTCCTGCCAAATACACGACTTCATTCTTCCTTCCGTCTGGCTAATCCGCCACTGTGCACAGACCCCACATTTACTTTACCCGTGTGTCTGCTGCCGGCCTCCTAAGCGGGTTCTGCCTCTTACTGTGAACAGTGGCGCAGTGGACGGGGTGTGCGGGGATCTCATTTTCTTCGGGTGTATACCCAGGAATGGGGCAGGTGGATTAGACGATAGTTCTAGTTTTAGTTTTTTGGGGGAATCTCTGTGCTGTTTTCCATAGTGGCCATGCTCATTTACATTCCCACCCATAGAGTATGCGGGTTCCTTTTCCCCACAACCACAACCTCACCAGCATGTGTGTGTGTGTGTGTGTGTGTGTGCGTCCATGTCTCTGTGCATGTATATGTCTGTCTGTCTGTCTGTGTGTGTTTAGTAACGGCCATTCTGACTGTGGTAAGCATTTTTCTGATGACTACAGATATTTAAAGTTAGAAAAAAAATTAGATTTATTTTATTAGTGTGTGTTTGCAGTACCTAATGCTTCCATTCATCACAGGAAATTGGTGTCAGGTGACTAAAGCTCGTAACCATTTTTGCATCTATCTGTTGACCATTTGTACTTCTTTTGAGAAGCATTAATTTAGAGCATTTGCCCATATTTTGATTGTATTACTTGTTTTTTTGTGTTAATTTTTTGAGTTCTTTATATGTTTAAGGTATTAATCTTTCTGTCTCTACTTTATGTCTGCTTTGACTTTCATTGTTTCTTTCCTTCTACTGATTTAGGGTTGGGTTCTTGATTGTCTGAGATCTTGAGAGGCATCATTATGTTATTTGAGATCCCTTTTTCTGATGTAAGCACTCATTTCTTTTTTTTTTCCTATGCCATTACTAAACTAATATTTTACTCTACCAAAGTTTTAATGACAGTGTAGTTGTTTAGGTGCTATTTATACAGCTGGCATTTAGACAGCTTGAAATGCAAGATTCAGTAATATTGCTTTTGCTTACAAAATCTGCTCAAAAGTTATAGTTGCTAGAAAACAGTATAAAATATTATAAGGATTTTCATCAACATATATGCTACAAAAGTATTTTTCTTGAAGAAAGTTTTCATGGCATATTGTTAATGGGGAGCAATAAAAATGTTAAATAACAGTCCAATAAACAAAGTCTTACTGTTTAGATTATATATTGTTTTCTTTAAAATGCCTGCAGATTCTTGAGATCTTTCAAAAGTAGATCGTGACTTAGTTTTAGATCCGAGCAGTAAGGAATCCAGATGCACGTTCAGCAGCATCTTGGTTTAATTCTTGAGTCCTGCCTGCCTGCTGCTCTTGCTGCCTGCTGGTCTCGTGCTCCTGGATTCTCTCATTTGAAGGCCAGGGTGTGAAGTCAGAGCCGTTAAGCTGTCTGGGAATAAATCTCTGGTTGAGTACCGCCAGCTGTTAGGAACTCCAGCCTAGGTGACTGCACCAGAGGCCCTGCCCCTGGAGTGCTGCGGGAAGGTCTGTTTGCACAGGACCTTTTTCCCTGACCTCCCCCTGCCCCTGTTAGCCTTCTTCATTGATTTGGCAATGATCTTGTAACTTGTAACCCTTCCAGACAGATTTCCTGATAAACTTGCAGTTGTACTTTCTAAGGCTGTTCTTGAGATCTCATTTCAGATCGTTCAGCTTCCAGATCTTCAGTTCTGTCTTCCGTCTGACTTCTTGTTTGGGCTTGTGTCTGTAGAAGAAGCTGGCTAGCTGACACTGGCTGCGTGAGAACTCACACCAATGCCGTGGTTTCATTCACCTTTCTACTAAATCGTGTCTCGCTCTTTCTTCAATCTCTGTGTATTGTTCTGCTTTTACCACCTTCTAACATACTCTTCTCTGTGACATTTGGGATTTGCTACTTCTTTTGTCTTTTCTTTGAGGTTGACTACTACTCGCTCCATCTTATTTTCTGTAGTTGAAGCATTTCTATAGATTTCATAGACAATAACTCCTTATTTGTATTTAACAAAGTTTTCTGAAGCTGTTCCTTTTCATCTGCTTGCTTTTCTGGTGCAACTTTTCACTTGGAATTTTTAAGTTCAAGCCTGATTCAGGCTATTTCTGATAGTCCTGTGGCCCGGATCTTCTGTCCTAAGGGGGTTTCGAATTGTTTACCTTCTCTGTCATATTGCTCTCCTCTTCTCCTGAACTGTTCTGTATTTTTTTTATACAACCCACACCCTTTCCACTCTTTTCTTCTTGTTGTAAGCAGATCTCAGATTGTAGAGTTTTCATTTATTTTTTACTTCTTCATATTTCAGTTGGTTTCACTTCTTTTATTTCTGATAGTCCACTACCTTTGTTTTCCATTTTTTCAGTTTTTCTTCTGAGTACTTCACAGTGGCTTATTTTGAGCTCTGTTAATTTATTGTATGAATGGGCCCTGTGTTGGTTACTTTTCTCTTGTTGCTGAGAGAAAATACCTGACACCCAAACTTAAGGAAGGAAAGGCTTATTTAGCTCACAGTTTATGGACGTTTCAGTCCCTAATCAGCTGGGTTCAAGGCAGGGTGGCTCATGGCAGAGGGCATCTGTTCAGTGTAAAACAGCAAAAGCAGCCAGAGCAAAAGGGCAGGAAAGAGAAAGCAAGCCTCTTTCCCTTCC
The DNA here is from genome assembly GCA_004363535.1 of Dasyprocta punctata. Lineage (NCBI taxonomy): Eukaryota > Metazoa > Chordata > Mammalia > Rodentia > Dasyproctidae > Dasyprocta > Dasyprocta punctata. The sequence continues at coordinate 11,502 of RJWM01030793.1, forward strand.
TTTATTGTATGTGGGCTACCCGCCTTCACACTCGTGATCCCAGCACTGGACCATGAATCAGTCACAAACTCTGGAAGCCCACCTCTTAAAAGTACCCCCATAACCACATGAGGCTTTGGGGGGACCTCCAGGCACCAACCATAACAGGGCCTGTCCTGGATTTGCACTGGGCTTGCAGTCTGTCACCCTGGGAAGCCTGCTGTTGCAGTGCTCACTCCTCCGGCTCAAGCCGGGGTGGGGCGGTGTCCAGTGGGAGTGGTGGCCCCTGTTGGGCGTCAGGGGTCTCCTCGTGAATGGTTGATGCTGGCTTTGCAGGGCCCCTGGCCTGGCCACCCCCGCAGTGGTGGGCGCCTCAAGCCCTTGTCCCCTGACAGTCGATAGTGCGGGCTCAGACACCGCGGGGAGAGGCAGTGACAGGAGCCACAGCACCTAGTCGTGAGAGCAGTGTGTTGTCACCCCAGGTGCACTGGCAGGGTGCAGCAGGAAGCACGGTGTTCCTCTTCCGCTTTGGTGGCAGTGCCCTTCTGTTCCCTACTTGTTCTGAGCGCAGGGCGAAAGGAGAGGGGGTACTGGTGGGGGCCTCATGGGCTTCTGCCTTGGCCTGGCATCAGTGTGCGTCCCTGCATGGCCAACTCAGAGGCCATGCTCCCAGTCTGCCTGGACTCACGCGCAGCACCCTCCGCCCCTCTCTGTGTCGCATTGCCTGTCCCCTGCCGTGCATGCGGCTCAGTGGGTGGGTTTGGGTCAGTCAGTCCGCGGGGCCCAGGTGGGTCCTGGCACGCAGCTTCCTGCCCAGGCAGGGTGGCAGGCTGTCTGGTGTCCCAGAGGTAGGAACATGCAGGGGTTCTGACCCCGAGCACAGCCTACACAGCCAGCAGCTCCCTTTCCAGAGGACTGGGAGCTCACCATCCCGGGGTCTCCAGGGAGATGGTCGAGGTCCTTTTCCAAAGTGAGGCTGCTGTTCGGGTTGCAGCTTGCTTAGCTGAGTGGGCTGCAGCCTGTGAGGGTCGGAAATGTCCCAGGAGCCGGGCTGGCCAGCACCCGCACTGACCACTGCCAGAGGGATGCTTTCATCCCTGGCTGTATAGGGAGGGCCCCTCGCTCCTGGGCCCTGGAGCTGGGTGGCAGAGGCTCGCGTGGTTGGTTTTTTCTCCTGTGCTTTCATCCCAGGTCCCCGAATTGCATGCGGGGTTTGGTTCTCTGTGGAGGCGAGTTCGGGCTGGTGCGTCCATTCCGTCATCCTGTCCTCCTGTGGGGTTTTCAGAGAGCACCAAAGCTCCCAGAGCACCCTCCGAGGGGAGCCTCGTATGCCATGGGTGGTGGCGCGACTGCCCCAAGCCCCAAGGTTTCTGGGAGAACCCTTTGCTATCTCCTTGCATTTGTTTCCTTTTGTTTCCGTAGCAAATCACCACAAACCCACTGGCTTAAAACCACATTTCATCACCTTCTGGTTCTGGAGGTCACTGGTCTAAAGTGGGTGTCACTGGGCTACAATTAAACGTCTGTAGCCTGAGTTTGTTTCTGGAGCTCCGGGGGGACAATCTGTTGTCCTGTCAGCTTACAGGGACTTCCTGCATCCCTGGCCTGTGGCCCCTTCCTCCGTCCTCAGCTGTCTTTCTCGAGCCATCATCTCTGAGCCGCTCTCCGCTGCCTCCTGGATGACCCGGGGTGGTCTCTCCTCTCGCCCTCCCCGGCCCCCTTCCTCTCTCCCCTCCTGCTCTCTCAGTTTTTGGCACACACATCCCAGGTTCGCCGCCACTGCCCCGGGATGGAGCCAGAGCCACCGAGGTTAACTGCCTTGCTCTGAGCTGACTCGTGGTGGCGCTTCCGAGTGGCGCACCTGCCGCAAGTCGGGGTCACGCAGGGAGGGAGGCAGGCGACCAGGGAAGAACTCGTCCCTCCTTCTCTTGAGCCATCCCTGGCCTCTCTGATGTGGGCCTTTTCTCCCCAAATTTAGGTTTTCCTTTGTAGCACTTAGCGCGGTTGACAATTGGAGACACTGAGGATGGTGGGGAGGGTGGGGAGGGTGGGGGAGCCAGTCCTGCACCCGATGAGGTGGGAGCCCAGTGCGGTGCAGCGTCGGTGTCCGGAGGGGCGGCCACCCCACTCCCTTGACCTGGTGTGTGACTGTGGCGGGTGCTGGAGATGAACCAGATTATGAGGGAAGCGGTTCATTATGGCTGATGCGTTTGGAGGGTTCAGGCTGTGGTGAGGGAGCACAGGGTGGCGGGGGCACATGGTAGAGGGAAAGTGGAAAAGAGGAAGAGGGGCTGGGGGCTCAGCCCCCCACCCCTGCCTCGGCCCCGCAGTTTAAAGTTTCCACCCTCTCCCTCCCGACAGCACTGCTGTGGGGTACAAGACTTCAGTACAGTGGGGCATATTTAAGTGATAGCACCCTGCTGTGTTGCTCCCAAGTCTGCTCAAGAGAAATGAAAAGCTGGGTCCATATTCAAATGTATACAGGAACACGCACGGCGGCGTCATTCAGAAAGCCAGGAGGTGGGAGTAACCCGAATGCCATCAGCTGGTGAATGGCTGGATAGAAGAGGTGTATTCATGCGACAGACTATTGTTCAGCGGTGCAAGGAAATGAAGACTGCTGCTTGCTCGCAGCATGCATAACATAGGGTGCGAAGTGAAAGAAGTCGGATCAAAGGCTGTACTCGTGATTCTGTGTATGCGAACTGTCCGGAACAGGCAGTCCATGGAGACGGGGAATGGGTTAGTGGCTGCAGACACTCGGAGTAGAAGGAGTGACCACTAATGGCCAGTCTTTTGGGATGGCAAAAGTGTTCTGTAATTAGATGGTGGTGATGGTTGCAAGCTTTGTGAATATACTGTGAACTACTTATCTGTTTACTTTCAAAAGGATACATTGTATGGTATGCAAATTATAACTTATACCAAACCCCAACCCACCGTATCAGTAAAAAGAAGCCAGACGTGTAGGTGAAGCATTCAGAATATGCCCTAAGCTGGTGTTCTCTGCAAAGTGCAGTCTCCCAGGGTCACGGCAGCCAGCCAGGTGCCTTCCTCTGTAGAGGCCCCACGGTGCTTTCCGAGACCAAACTGCCCACCAAAGACCCCCTGATGGCCTGGCTGACGGTCCGGGGCAGTGTGGGCTTATGAAGCAGTTCTGTCAGGGATTTTTACAAAACACGTCAGTTACACGGTGTGATCAAAATGTATGGTGAATGACATAAGTTTATTAAAGACATCGCCATTTACTTCTCCTCAGAGGACTTCCTGTCACTTCAGACACACTTATCCCATCCTTCTTGCCACTTTAGGAAGCGGTTCTGGGGTCCTCTTTCCTGTTTTTGTAGGGTCTGATAAAGCGGTGAATGCTGCTACTGAGTGCCATCCAGCGAAAGGGCAGGCTCGTAAAGACAGTGCGCTGTGCCCTCACTCACTTTATTCACCGTGCCTGGCACTGCGCGGCTTTTGGCCCTTCCCCAAAGTAAAATAATCACGGAGGAAAGCGTCTCGAATCAGTTCAGGACCTCCAGGCAGCCACGATAGCACAAATAAGGCAACTCACAAAAAGACGATGTGCAGAACTGCTTCAAAGAGTGGCAAGAACAATGGGATAAGCGTGTTGGAAGCAGGGGGTGGTGTTTTCAGGAGGATTAGTGACAATGTGTTTTTTATTGTAATATTTAAAAAAACTCAAGCATCTATCAAATTTTTCAGATGCATGACTTAAGTTTCTTAAGACTTCTCATGCATTACTTTTGTCTCTTGTGCATGTGCATAAATACAAGAACGTATACTTGTAAAACACGTTCATCCAACTTGCCACACAAAAAGCTACTCTTCGGTTGTCTCCCTGCGGGGTACATGGGACAGTTTGTCAAATAGCAACTTTTTTTTTTTGTATTAAGGATAAAATGGAATGGTGTCCAGCTTTAGAACTGCAGTGTTACAGCAAGTGTGGTTGATAAGTGAATAGTCGGACAGCTTTTGTGTACATCACATGGCGGTTTGTGGATTGCGAAGAGACCTGTGAGGAAGCTAAACTTGGCTCCTGCAGGTGACAGGTGACACCTGTGGGGACACAGGGGAGATGCTCCGCGTCCCCACAGGTGTCACCTGTCCAGGTGCCTCTGCAGGACAGCCGTCATGCAGTGACCTTTTCTTCACTCCCTGGATTGGTGCTTTTAGAATTTTCAAAAGCAGCAAGGAAGAATTTTATCTTTTTCCTTCCAAGTCATGTTTTTCTGGCTTACAGCAGGATGGGCACTGCCTACAAGGCCGCTGGTTGTTCATCTTCATTATATCCCTCCTTATACTGTTGTTGATGTACCGTGTAAACCGCCTTCAGGATGTCTCCGACTTCTATGCCTGTTGGAAGTCGCAGCTTCTCAGGCCCTTTTTATCACCGTGAGCAACTGCAGCTGTAATCGCAGTGCTCACACTTTGTGCAGGGAAAGGGCATGGCCGGGCTGGGGATTCCAGGTCTGTCACTCTTGGAGCCGGTTGTGGCCGTGGGGTCGGGGCTGCTGTGGGAGGAGTGACGCACCACATTGGTCGTCAGGGTTCCTTCAGTTGTATCTTGTGATCACCTTTCCAGACCCCAGCAGAGAATAGCAGCCTGGTACTCGCCAGCGGGTCAGCAGGAACTCGCGACATGGAATGTGCTTCCACCTGCCTGGTTCGATCCCTGGAAGCGGGCAGTACCTTCAGAGCAGGACAGACAGGATGACATGGTCCCTGGGCCGCGCCTCCACGCCGTAGCCTGGCTCGGCCCAACGTGGCAGGGATCGGCACCTGAGCTGGGAAGCCCTCTGTAGGCTGGGCGCAAAGGACTGCAGTGTCTTGTGAGGCATCGGGGATGGGGCACCCCTTCCAGGATGTGAAGGACACAGAGAACATTGGGGGTGCGGTGGGGCAGGAGCCCCAGAGGACCATGGAGAGAAAGCAGATAGCAGAGCTGTGGGGGAGGAGAAGTCTGGAGTCCCTCAGAGCAGCTGGTGAAGGAAAAATGGTTTCAGAGACAAAAGAAGTAGAGAAACAATTGCACGAGTTCCTCTTGGACACCTTGAACCGCATATACCTTGTGGCCGAGCTCTTGGCCACCCAGGGGACTTCCTGTCCCCGTTCCTCCTGTAAGCGCGGAGTGCACCTCCAAGGCCACAGCCACTGCTCTCTGCCCCCAAGTGCCTCACTGGCACTTCTAGGAATTTGCTCTCCTGTGTAAATAAAGCGGAAACTCTGAAGTATTTATTGGAAAGTAGGAAAGTGCACCGATTCACAATTTTACCTGCCTGAAGCAGCCTAGTATTTGCTGTTAAACTGAACTAGCACTGTGAGGACGCTTTTGCCTCGTGTTTGGAGATGTTGCATGCCTACTATGAGAAGAAGCTGTCTCACCCACTTCTGCTTTATTTTTTTATTAGTATATGTTCGAGATGCATAGTAATTACATGCTTCTTGGAAGATCGGTCTGTTTTATTTTAGCATCTGTTTCTTCTTGGTTCCTTAATTAAGAAATTGCAGTTCCAGCTTTAATTTTGCCATCTTCATCATTAAAGCCTTCATTATTTTGGGCGGGGTAGAGAGGACGTTTAGGTTCTTCAGTCACAGTCACTACTGCCAGTGAGTAGCCACCGTGTCATGCATTCTGCAATATTCTCTCCTGTACTTTCAGAAATCCCATAAAATTGAAACAGTTACTTTCACAGGAAGAAAATGAGGCTTCAGCAGCAGGAAGTATCCAAGGTCACAGAGTCATTAATAGAACTGGAACCAGAGCCCAAAACTCTGACTTAAAAGTGCTGCTTGCTGTTAACCCATAGGTTGTCTGTGTGCTAAAATGAATGAATAATGAAAAGCAAGTTACTCTTTCTCAAAATTCCCTTGGTGCTTATAGCCTGGGGACTAACATAGCTTTGTTCTTGATCTCTGCCATTCTCCTGGAACATCTTTTCTTTCTTCTAGATGAAGAAAACCTCACATTTTACATCCTCACATCTGAGTTCTGCAGCAGTTTGTAGCACAGTGCTTCTCTCTTGGTAGCTCCCGGAAGCACCAGGACAAAGTCGTGCATAGAGTTGGTGTTAGATGACTGTTTGTAGACATAAGAATGAGTGACCGCCTTATCTCTACCTACCTAGGACACTCTGGGCTGGTCCCCCCTGCCCTTCTCTCCTTTCTTCTCCTTCTTTCCTTCCTTCTTTCTGATAGGATTTCACTGTGTAGTTCAGGCTGTCCTTAAACTCACTGTGTAGCCCAGGCTGAACTTGCAGTGATCTACCTGCCTCAGCCTCCCAAGTGCTGGGTTTACAGGCATATGCCACCACACCTGGCTGCTTTGGTGCTTTTAAATTCTAGAAAATGAAATAATTATGAGCAGATACTTTGTCTCTATTTAAAGCCCCTGTCCTATTGGCTGCATACAGTTGAATCTTGCTTTTAATGTTGGCTGATAGCCTCTGCCTTTTAATTGGTGTGTTAGTCCATTTACTCATAGTGTAGTTACTGGTATGGCTGGATGTGATTCTACTGTCTTACTCCATTCTATTTGTCTCATGTTTCTGTTCTTTGTTCTATATATTATACATTTTATAGTAGAAGTTTTGTTTTAGACAGCTTTAAATTAAGAAAAATGTAACTTTTTATATTTAGTCACATGTTGAACATTACCAGTGATTTTTTTTTTCCCATGACGCTGTACTGAGAATGAAACATGAGGCGCCCCTCCACCGAGCTGCACCCCCAGCCCGTTTTTATTATTTTGAGACCGGGTCTTGCTACGTTGCCCTGGTTGGGCCTGCGACTGTGATCTTCCTCACCGAACCTCTTGACTAGCAGGGATTACAGGTGCGCTCTTTCCCTACGCGACATGCGAGCATTCCTGTTACAACTGTGGTCACTAACGATGATAAAAAAGACCGGAGAGGCTGTGACTTTCCAGCAGGTGGAGAAGTCAGACATTTTGAAGGTGGCTTGCACCTTACATCAGCAGTCTAAGGAAGAACAGAACGAAGATGAACAACCAGTGGCCTCGTGAGCAGGTGCCCATTCTGCTGTAAGCCAGATAAACACGTTACAAATCATAGCATTGTCTTTGGCATGCGTTGTAGTACAGGTTTGCCGATGATGAATTCTCTCATCATTTTTGTTTGAAAATATCTTCATCTTCAATTTTGAAGTTATTATGAATATAGAAAGGAATTTTTTTGGACATAGAAAAATTGTAACAAAAGTAAAATCTTTTTTAACAAAATGTTTTTCTTATAGCACTTTAAAGATGTTCCACTTAGCTTAGTGAATCAAGCGCTTGCTTGGTAAGCATGAAGTTAAGAGTTCGATCCCCGGTACAAAAAAAATAAGACGTTCCATTATCTTTTTCGCCACCATTATTTCTGATCAGAAGTTAGTTGTCATTCATCATTGTGCACCATGTATATATTATAATGTGTCTTATTCTGTTTTTTCCCTTGCTTTCAAGACTTTTCTCATCTTTGCATCAGCAATTTGACTATAAGTTGCCTAGGGGTGGTTTTCTTACTTACTTTGCTTGGCATTTGTTGAGTTTCTTGGATCTGTAGTTTGATGTTTTTCTCCAGTTTGGGGATTTTGTTTGTTTGTCTTGAGCTGGGAGCTTACTACTTATTCCAGGGTGGCCTTGAACCCTGTAATCCACTCTAGCTGTGAACTCACAGTGCCTCTCCCGCTGCAGTCGCCCAGGTTCTGGGATTATAGACATGTACCACCATGCCTGCTGATTTGAGAATGTTTTGAAACATTAACTTTTCAGGTAACTTTTGTGTCCCCTCCCCACCTTTTTTTTGTTGTTTTCTTTTGAGACAGAGTCTCACTATGTAGTTCAGACTGGCCTTGAACTCACTATGTAGCTTAGGTTGGCCTTGAAGTTGAGGCAATCCTCCTGCCTCAGCCTCCTGAGTGCTGGGATTACAGGTCTGTGCCACCACACCCAGCCATTGTGGCCTATTTCTGCCTGTCAAATTATATCATTTAACTGTAAGACATTCACACAGTTATATTGATTTCATTTACTTTTTCCTTCAATGTTTATTTCAGATTGAGTAATTCCTATTCAACTTCAAGTTCGCTGGCTCATTTTCTGTGCCATTTCCTGCTGTTAAGCCTATAATGTAAATTAAAATGTTCTCTAGCTTTCATTTTTCTTTTTTTTTCTTTTTAACTGGTCTTGCCGTGTAGCTTGCTCAGGTTGCCCTGTACTCACTGTGTAGCCCAGGCTGGCCTTGGACTCATTGTAATCCTTCTGCCAAGTGCTGGGATTTTAGGCGTGCACCACCGTGCCTGGCTCCAGTTTTAGAATTTGCATTGGGCCCTTTTTTTATTTGATAAAGTATATTGTAAGGTACACAAAAGTCACCAGCTTAATTATTCTTATGTGTATAGTTTAGTGCTATAAATATGTTCACATTGCTGGGGAGCTATCATGACCGTATCTCCAGAACTCTTCATCTTTCAGAATTGAAGCTGTATATTTGGTTCTTTTTCAGTGTCTGTCTTTCTCCTGGCCCTCTGTTTATTTCTTAGATCCATATAGTCTCCTTCAGGTCCTTTTAGTGTGAAGTTCTTATCTGCTAATTGCTACCTCTGGTTATCTTGGTATTGGTGGTTTTTTCCTTGACTGTGGGTCACATTTTCTCATTTCTTTGTGTGTCTAGTAATTTTTCATTGAACAGCAGACACTGTGAAGTATTACTGTAGAGATTCTGGATTGTTACGCCCTTGTGAAGAATTTTTGTCTTAGTAGATGGTTAGTATGGTGAGACTTGAGCTCAGACTCCTGTCGCCCTGTATTAGCAGCAGCTGAAATCACTCACTGCTCTTTCAGTTTTCAGCTGCTGGTTTTTTCCTTTGACCCCACTCCCACCCCGACCAGCAGATGACTTGAGCATGTTAATTATCTGGGAGTTTGCCCCGTCTCTAGCTTCCCTTTCAGGATTTTTCTTCAACCTTGTGACTGCTCTTCCAGCCTGGACTCTGTCATCCTGAACCCTGTCTTTTAAGGGTTGGCACATGTCCTCAGGCAAAGGCTACAGATTTGCAGGTCTCACCCCATACTTCTTCTCTTCCAAAGGTGGGCACTCCTCCAGTTTACCGCTGCTTTTGGTGGTTCTTTAATTCTCTCAAATAGTTTCAGACGTGCTGTTCAGGTTCCGTCATTGCTGTCTGTGGCAGGGAGGTGCAGCGTCACTGCTGGAAGGCAGAGGCCTTTTGGCCTTGCACTCAGACTCCTCGCTTGTGCCAGTCTGTGCCAGCCGTGCCATGGAGGGAGGGCTTTTCCCAGCGCCCACGGCAAGGTCACCTCAGGCTCGCATGGCGGACACGTGCAGGAGGCTGGCGCCCAGGGTCAGGGTGCCAGCAGCGCTGGCCTCTGTGAGGGCTCCCTGGCCGCAGGTGGCCCCTTTCCCATGTGCACACGTCCTGGGGTCCCCTCCTCTTGTAGGGGTCAGGGCCCTACCCTTGTGGCCTCTTTTAACTGTAGCCCCTTGAAGGTCTTGTCACACTGGGGCCTCCCTGTTGGAATTCGGGGCTGGGGAACCCACCGATCAGGCCGCAAGCAGAGCGGTCTCAGGTCAGGGTGGCGCAGGCGGGTAGAGAGGCGGGGCTGCGTTTCAGGGGTGACACGAGGACACGGTTAATGAGTCACCAGGTGGGGCAGAGTGCCCCGTGTGTCTGGGATTCAGCTGTGGACAGGTCTGGCTTTGCGCCCGCCCTCGTGGAGCTGGCAGCCTTAGGGACACTGCTGTGGGATGAAGTAGGGGACTTAGAGGTGCCCCGGGGACATTGAGGAAGGGGCACCCACAGAAAGGAGCAGGTCAGGGAGGGCTCCCCGGAAAGCACCTTCCTACAGCAGAGCACAGAGGAAGCACAGGAGGCCACTGTGGCCGGGCAGGGCGCAGTGGGCGGCAGCAGCTATGGCCTGAGTGGGGTGCGCCCTGAGTGGGGTGCGCTGGGAGGACAGGGGCCCGCGAGGTGCAGCTGGGGCTGGGGGCCCAGAGACCAGAACAGAGGGCAGGCGCACCCGGGTCTGCTAGGCCTCACTCCCAGGTTCCCGCTGCCAGGAGCCCGGACCGCAGCGTCCTGCCCAGCAGGGAGGTGTGCGGTATGGCCTGGGGGGACCCCCGCATTAGCACGGGGCGCTGGGCTGGCCTCGCCTCAGCCCCCCAGCCCCGGCCTCTGGGTCAGACCCCAGGGTTTTGTTGTTTCAGGCCTGGACAGCGAGTCGGCCTCCAACAGCCTGCGCTTCAGCAAGGCCTGCCTGAAGAACGTCTTCTCCGTGCTGCTTATCTTCATCTACCTGCTGCTCATGGCCGTGGCTGTCTTCCTGGTCTACCAGACCATCACGGACTTCCGCGAGAAGCTCAAGCACCCCGTCATGTCCGTGTCGTACAAAGAGGTGGACCGTTACGACGCGCCAGGTAGGGCTGCGGGCTGCAGGCGTGCGGGGCAGGGCCGAGGCAGGGGTAGCCGGTGAGCTGTGCCGAGAAGCCGGGTCAGGGCTGGGCCTGAGGAGCAGGTGGGGCGGGAGGGGGGTGGGGGAAGAGGAGGAGCTGAGCAGGGACGTGGGGGAGTGAGGCGGGGAGGCGGGGAGGCGGGCCCTGCCTGGGGAGGGGCCGCAGACCTCAGTGACTGCACCTCCTGCACCAGTGGGGCGTCTGGTCCCCAAGTGGACCCGGAGGCACGGGTGAGCGGCGCAGCCTGAGCTCTGTGGCTCTGGGCCTGTGGCTGGGTGTGCTGCCTGCCCTGCCCAGGTACACTGCACAGCTGCTGGGGCCAGACCTGGGGACCTGCTGCCCAGGCCCTCTGCCCTGTGTCTGCCGCCCCTCTGCACATGCCTGCTGTGCTTGCTAAGGGTGGCCCTTGCCCGCTGGCCTCTTGTCCCTGTGAACACCGCTGCCTCTGCTGTGGGCGCTGCTGTCTGCGTTTCTGCCTCAAGTCCAGGGCATCTGTGATCAGGGAGCCGGGGCCGAGCTCCTGGGCTGCCACCCGCATGGCCAGAGCAGAGATGAGGCAGAGGCGGTTCCGGGGGTCCCACAGTCCGCAGGTGCCCAGGCCATCTGCGGGTGGATGACGGGCCAGGGGCAGGCATGGCTGGCTCCGTCACAGAGCCCCCATGGAGGAGCGGTGTGGGTGTGGGTGGCCCGGGGCCCAGGCAGGCCGGCTTCCTCCACCAGAGGGAGAAGGGGCAGCTGTGGCTCCCCGTCTGAAGCCTGGCCCTTCGCGCTTCCCGGGCACCCCCAGGCGGCCGTGTGGACCTTCACTCTCCTGTGTGTGCCCAGGTATCGCCCTGTACCCCGGGCAGGCCCAGCTGCTCAGCTGTAAGCACCACTACGAGGTCATCCCGCCTCTGACAAGCCCTGGCCAGCCTGGCGACATGGACTGCACCACCCAGAGGATCAACTACACGCACCCCTTCTCCAATCAGACCGTGGTAACTCCCCCTGCCCCGTACCCCGGGGGCCCGGTCTCCTTCCGTGAGGCCTCCTCACCCCTGTGGGCGTGGGAGCTGGGAGTCGAGGCCGGACCTGGGTCCTGTGTGAGCAACTGGGGGCTGCTGGCAGTGGGATGAGCCCCTGAC